>JAKVDI010000253.1:0-23852 GCA_022836835.1 Pythium insidiosum | reverse complement strand
TAACGCTGTGGAGCATTGTTTCTTTTCTTTTCTTTTCTTTTCTTTTTTTTTTCCCGACGTCCGTGTGGATGGAGTGTGGCGGGTGGGCATGTATGTAGTGGTGTCGTGCGTGTGTGTGTGTTTTGCGTGCGCGTGGGAGGGAGAGTGTAGTTTGTGTTGTTGGTCGTGGTGTGTGTCGTGCAAGCTTGCGTGGGAAGGAGGGAGAGGTAGAGAGCCGTGCTTCTCCTATAGCTCAGTTGGTAGAGCGTGTGGCTGTTAACCGCAAGGTCGCCGGTTCGAACCCGGCTGGGAGAGAAGCTCCTACTTTTTTGCCACCCCACGCAAACGCACGCATTAACACATATGATTACACACACACGCACCGCCCATCCCGACTCCTACGCGACGCAATACCCACACAGACGGTCACACATGTCTCCCACACTCCCTCACATCATGCCACACACACCAACACGCACAAAAAACGGCACGATCAACCACACACTCTTCACTATGCTCCATGCTCTGCACCACCATGTACTGACTACCGAGACCATCACACCGTCAGCCTCATACGGATGGTTTCCGGTCCCGATGCCCCGATGCTGACGTCGACCACTCCAACATCCGCTGCATACGTCTGGTCTGTCGACCTGCCAACATCAACACCCACACCACAGACAACGTGCAGACCTGCGCGCATCACGGAGGCGAGTGATGCTATTCTGTACGACCCACCAACCACTGCAGCCCCGTCCTCCGTGTCTTTTGTAGTTTGTTCTTTGTTCTTTGTTCTTTCGTCTGTGCATATATGTATGTATGTTGTGTGTGTGTGTATGTGTACGTATGTGTACGTGTGTGCGCGCGCGCATATGTCGAACCAATAACCAATAAAGATAGTACTCAACCAGCAGCACTGTCCGCCAACTCCATGCCCAAGCCCAATGTTGCGCGCTCAACCATTACACGTCAACGGCGCGTTCGGGTCCCAAGTAAAACGAACGAGCCACGACAGTGTGTGTACGCGTCGTGTTTGGCACAACAACGCATACGGGCTGGCGCCACGGTCGCATGAGCAGATAGCGCAGCACAGGGGCACAGGGAGGCACGTGGGTGCCAATGACAGGACCGTAAACGCTGTGGAGCATTGTTTCTTTTCTTTTCTTTTTTTTCTTTTTTTTTTTCCCGACGTCCGTGTGGATGGAGTGTGGCGGGTGGGCATGTATGTAGTGGTGTCGTGCGTGTGTGTGTGTGTTTGCGTGCGCGTGGGAGGGAGAGTGTAGTTTGTGTTGTTGGTCGTGGTGTGTGTCGTGCAAGCTTGCGTGGGAAGGAGGGAGAGGTAGAGAGCCGTGCTTCTCCTATAGCTCAGTTGGTAGAGCGTGTGGCTGTTAACCGCAAGGTCGCCGGTTCGAACCCGGCTGGGAGAGAAGCTCCTACTTTTTTGCCACCCCACGCAAACGCACGCATTAACACATATGATTACACACACACGCACCGCCCATCCCGACTCCTACGCGACGCAATACCCACACAGACGGTCACACATGTCTCCCACACTCCCTCACATCATGCCACACACACCAACACGCACAAAAAACGGCACGATCAACCACACACTCTTCACTATGCTCCATGCTCTGCACCACCATGTACTGACTACCGAGACCATCACACCGTCAGCCTCATACGGATGGTTTCCGGTCCCGATGCCCCGATGCTGACGTCGACCACTCCAACATCCGCTGCATACGTCTGGTCTGTCGACCTGCCAACATCAACACCCACACCACAGACAACGTGCAGACCTGCGCGCATCACGGAGGCGAGTGATGCTATTCTGTACGACCCACCAACCACTGCAGCCCCGTCCTCCGTGTCTTTTGTAGTTTGTTCTTTGTTCTTTGTTCTTTCGTCTGTGCATATATGTATGTATGTATGTGTGTGTGTATGTGTACGTATGTGTACGTGTGTGCGCGCGCGCATATGTCGAACCAATAACCAATAAAGATAGTACTCAACCAGCAGCACTGTCCGCCAACTCCATGCCCAAGCCCAATGTTGCGCGCTCAACCATTACACGTCAACGGCGCGTTCGGGTCCCAAGTAAAACGAACGAGCCACGACAGTGTGTGTACGCGTCGTGTTTGGCACAACAACGCATACGGGCTGGCGCCACGGTCGCATGAGCAGATAGCGCAGCACAGGGGCACAGGGAGGCACGTGGGTGCCAATGACAGGACCGTAAACGCTGTGGAGCATTGTTTCTTTTCTTTTCTTTTTTTTTTTTCCCGACGTCCGTGTGGATGGAGTGTGGCGGGTGGGCATGTATGTAGTGGTGTCGTGCGTGTGTGTGTGTGTTTGCGTGCGCGTGGGAGGGAGAGTGTAGTTTGTGTTGTTGGTCGTGGTGTGTGTCGTGCAAGCTTGCGTGGGAAGGAGGGAGAGGTAGAGAGCCGTGCTTCTCCTATAGCTCAGTTGGTAGAGCGTGTGGCTGTTAACCGCAAGGTCGCCGGTTCGAACCCGGCTGGGAGAGAAGCTCCTACTTTTTTGCCACCCCACGCAAACGCACGCATTAACACATATGATTACACACACACGCACCGCCCATCCCGACTCCTACGCGACGCAATACCCACACAGACGGTCACACATGTCTCCCACACTCCCTCACATCATGCCACACACACCAACACGCACAAAAAACGGCACGATCAACCACACACTCTTCACTATGCTCCATGCTCTGCACCACCATGTACTGACTACCGAGACCATCACACCGTCAGCCTCATACGGATGGTTTCCGGTCCCGATGCCCCGATGCTGACGTCGACCACTCCAACATCCGCTGCATACGTCTGGTCTGTCGACCTGCCAACATCAACACCCACACCACAGACAACGTGCAGACCTGCGCGCATCACGGAGGCGAGTGATGCTATTCTGTACGACCCACCAACCACTGCAGCCCCGTCCTCCGTGTCTTTTGTAGTTTGTTCTTTGTTCTTTGTTCTTTCGTCTGTGCATATATGTATGTATGTATGTGTGTGTGTATGTGTACGTATGTGTACGTGTGTGCGCGCGCGCATATGTCGAACCAATAACCAATAAAGATAGTACTCAACCAGCAGCACTGTCCGCCAACTCCATGCCCAAGCCCAATGTTGCGCGCTCAACCATTACACGTCAACGGCGCGTTCGGGTCCCAAGTAAAACGAACGAGCCACGACAGTGTGTGTACGCGTCGTGTTTGGCACAACAACGCATACGGGCTGGCGCCACGGTCGCATGAGCAGATAGCGCAGCACAGGGGCACAGGGAGGCACGTGGGTGCCAATGACAGGACCGTAAACGCTGTGGAGCATTGTTTCTTTTCTTTTCTTTTCTTTTCTTTTTTTTTTTTTCCCGACGTCCGTGTGGATGGAGTGTGGCGGGTGGGCATGTATGTAGTGGTGTCGTGCGTGTGTGTGTGTTTGCGTGCGCGTGGGAGGGAGAGTGTAGTTTGTGTTGTTGGTCGTGGTGTGTGTCGTGCAAGCTTGCGTGGGAAGGAGGGAGAGGTAGAGAGCCGTGCTTCTCCTATAGCTCAGTTGGTAGAGCGTGTGGCTGTTAACCGCAAGGTCGCCGGTTCGAACCCGGCTGGGAGAGAAGCTCCTACTTTTTTGCCACCCCACGCAAACGCACGCATTAACACATATGATTACACACACACGCACCGCCCATCCCGACTCCTACGCGACGCAATACCCACACAGACGGTCACACATGTCTCCCACACTCCCTCACATCATGCCACACACACCAACACGCACAAAAAACGGCACGATCAACCACACACTCTTCACTATGCTCCATGCTCTGCACCACCATGTACTGACTACCGAGACCATCACACCGTCAGCCTCATACGGATGGTTTCCGGTCCCGATGCCCCGATGCTGACGTCGACCACTCCAACATCCGCTGCATACGTCTGGTCTGTCGACCTGCCAACATCAACACCCACACCACAGACAACGTGCAGACCTGCGCGCATCACGGAGGCGAGTGATGCTATTCTGTACGACCCACCAACCACTGCAGCCCCGTCCTCCGTGTCTTTTGTAGTTTGTTCTTTGTTCTTTGTTCTTTCGTCTGTGCATATATGTATGTATGTATGTGTGTGTGTGTATGTGTACGTATGTGTACGTGTGTGCGCGCGCGCATATGTCGAACCAATAACCAATAAAGATAGTACTCAACCAGCAGCACTGTCCGCCAACTCCATGCCCAAGCCCAATGTTGCGCGCTCAACCATTACACGTCAACGGCGCGTTCGGGTCCCAAGTAAAACGAACGAGCCACGACAGTGTGTGTACGCGTCGTGTTTGGCACAACAACGCATACGGGCTGGCGCCACGGTCGCATGAGCAGATAGCGCAGCACAGGGGCACAGGGAGGCACGTGGGTGCCAATGACAGGACCGTAAACGCTGTGGAGCATTGTTTCTTTTCTTTTCTTTTCTTTTCTTTTTTTTTTTCCCGACGTCCGTGTGGATGGAGTGTGGCGGGTGGGCATGTATGTAGTGGTGTCGTGCGTGTGTGTGTGTTTGCGTGCGCGTGGGAGGGAGAGTGTAGTTTGTGTTGTTGGTCGTGGTGTGTGTCGTGCAAGCTTGCGTGGGAAGGAGGGAGAGGTAGAGAGCCGTGCTTCTCCTATAGCTCAGTTGGTAGAGCGTGTGGCTGTTAACCGCAAGGTCGCCGGTTCGAACCCGGCTGGGAGAGAAGCTCCTACTTTTTTGCCACCCCACGCAAACGCACGCATTAACACATATGATTACACACACACGCACCGCCCATCCCGACTCCTACGCGACGCAATACCCACACAGACGGTCACACATGTCTCCCACACTCCCTCACATCATGCCACACACACCAACACGCACAAAAAACGGCACGATCAACCACACACTCTTCACTATGCTCCATGCTCTGCACCACCATGTACTGACTACCGAGACCATCACACCGTCAGCCTCATACGGATGGTTTCCGGTCCCGATGCCCCGATGCTGACGTCGACCACTCCAACATCCGCTGCATACGTCTGGTCTGTCGACCTGCCAACATCAACACCCACACCACAGACAACGTGCAGACCTGCGCGCATCACGGAGGCGAGTGATGCTATTCTGTACGACCCACCAACCACTGCAGCCCCGTCCTCCGTGTCTTTTGTAGTTTGTTCTTTGTTCTTTGTTCTTTCGTCTGTGCATATATGTATGTATGTATGTGTGTGTGTATGTGTACGTATGTGTACGTGTGTGCGCGCGCGCATATGTCGAACCAATAACCAATAAAGATAGTACTCAACCAGCAGCACTGTCCGCCAACTCCATGCCCAAGCCCAATGTTGCGCGCTCAACCATTACACGTCAACGGCGCGTTCGGGTCCCAAGTAAAACGAACGAGCCACGACAGTGTGTGTACGCGTCGTGTTTGGCACAACAACGCATACGGGCTGGCGCCACGGTCGCATGAGCAGATAGCGCAGCACAGGGGCACAGGGAGGCACGTGGGTGCCAATGACAGGACCGTAAACGCTGTGGAGCATTGTTTCTTTTCTTTTCTTTTCTTTTCTTTTTTTTTTTCCCGACGTCCGTGTGGATGGAGTGTGGGGGTGGGTGGCATGTATGTAGTGGTGTCGTGCGTGTGTGTGTGTGTTTGCGTGCGCGTGGGAGGGAGAGTGTAGTTTGTGTTGTTGGTCGTGGTGTGTGTCGTGCAAGCTTGCGTGGGAAGGAGGGAGAGGTAGAGAGCCGTGCTTCTCCTATAGCTCAGTTGGTAGAGCGTGTGGCTGTTAACCGCAAGGTCGCCGGTTCGAACCCGGCTGGGAGAGAAGCTCCTACTTTTTTGCCACCCCACGCAAACGCACGCATTAACACATATGATTACACACACACGCACCGCCCATCCCGACTCCTACGCGACGCAATACCCACACAGACGGTCACACATGTCTCCCACACTCCCTCACATCATGCCACACACACCAACACGCACAAAAAACGGCACGATCAACCACACACTCTTCACTATGCTCCATGCTCTGCACCACCATGTACTGACTACCGAGACCATCACACCGTCAGCCTCATACGGATGGTTTCCGGTCCCGATGCCCCGATGCTGACGTCGACCACTCCAACATCCGCTGCATACGTCTGGTCTGTCGACCTGCCAACATCAACACCCACACCACAGACAACGTGCAGACCTGCGCGCATCACGGAGGCGAGTGGTGCTATTCTGTACGACAGACATACCAACCACTGCAGCCCCGTCCTCCGTGTCTTTTGTAGTTTGTTCTTTGTTCTTTGTTCTTTCGTCTGTGCCTATATGTATGTATGTATGTGTGTGTGTGTATGTGTACGTATGTGTACGTGTGTGCGCGCGCGCATATGTCGAACCAATAACCAATAAAGATAGTACTCAACCAGCAGCACTGTCCGCCAACTCCATGCCCAAGCCCAATGTTGCGCGCTCAACCATTACACGTCAACGGCGCGTTCGGGTCCCAAGTAAAACGAACGAGCCACGACAGTGTGTGTACGCGTCGTGTTTGGCACAACAACGCATACGGGCTGGCGCCACGGTCGCATGAGCAGATAGCGCAGCACAGGGGCACAGGGAGGCGCGTGGGTGCCAATGACAGGACCGTAAACGCTGTGGAGCATTGTTTCTTTTCTTTTCTTTTCTCTTCTTTTTTTTTTTCCCGACGTCCGTGTGGATGGAGTGTGGCGGGTGGGCATGTATGTAGTGGTCGTGCGTGTGTGTGTGTGTTTGCGTGCGCGTGGGAGGGAGAGTGTAGTTTGTGTTGTTGGTCGTGGTGTGTGTCGTGCAAGCTTGCGTGGGAAGGAGGAGAGGTAGAGAGCCGTGCTTCTCCTATAGCTCAGTTGGTAGAGCGTGTGGCTGTTAACCGCAAGGTCGCCGGTTCGATCCCGGCTGGGAGAGAAGCTCCTACTTTTTTGCCACCCCACGCAAACGCACGCATTAACACATATGATTACACACACACGCACCGCCCATCCCGACTCTACGCGACGCAATACCACACAGACGGTCACACATGTCTCCCACACTCCCTCACATCATGCCACACACACCAACACGCACAAAAAACGGCACGATCAACCACACACTCTTCACTATGCTCCATGCTCTGCACCACCATGTACTGACTACCGAGACCATCACACCGTCAGCCTCATACGGATGGTTTCCGGTCCCGATGCCCCGATGCTGACGTCGACCACTCCAACATCCGCTGCATACGTCTGGTCTGTCGACCTGCCAACATCAACACCCACACCACAGACAACGTGCAGACCTGCGCGCATCACGGAGGCGAGTGATGCTATTCTGTACGACCCACCAACCACTGCAGCCACCGTCTCCCGTGTCTTTTGTAGTTTGTTCTTTGTTCTTTGTTCTTTCGTCTGTGCATATATGTATGATGTATGTGTGTGTGTATGTGTACGTATGTGTACGTGTGTGCGCGCGCGCATATGTCGAACCAATAACCAATAAAGATAGTACTCAACCAGCAGCACTGTCCGCCAACTCCATGCCCAAGCCCAATGTTGCGCGCTCAACCATTACACGTCAACGGCGCGTTCGGGTCCCAAGTAAAACGAACGAGCCACGACAGTGTGTGTACGCGTCGTGTTTGGCACAACAACGCATACGGGCTGGCGCCACGGTCGCATGAGCAGATAGCGCAGCACAGGGGCACAGGGAGGCACGTGGGTGCCAATGACAGGACCGTAAACGCTGTGGAGCATTGTTTCTTTTCTTTTCTTTTCTTTTCTTTTTTTTTTTCCCGACGTCCGTGTGGATGGAGTGTGGCGGGTGGGCAGTATGTAGTGGTGTCGTGCGTGTGTGTGTGTGTTTGCGTGCGCGTGGGAGGGAGAGTGTAGTTTGTGTTGTTGGTCGTGGTGTGTGTCGTGCAAGCTTGCGTGGGAAGGAGGGAGAGGTAGAGAGCCGTGCTTCTCCTATAGCTCAGTTGGTTAGAGCGTGTGGTGTTAACCGCAAGGTCGCCGGTTCGAACCCGGCTGGGAGAGAAGCTCCTACTTTTTTGCCACCCCACGCAAACGCACGCATTAACACATATGATTACACACACACGCACCGCCCATCCCGACTCCTACGCGACGCAATACCCACACAGACGGTCACACATGTCTCCCTCACTCCCTCACATCATGCCACACACACCAACACGCACAAAAAACGGCACGATCAACCACACACTCTTCACTATGCTCCATGCTCTGCACCACCATGTACTGACTACCGAGACCATCACACCGTCAGCCTCATACGGATGGTTTCCGGTCCGCGATGCCCCGATGCTGACGTCGACCACTCCAACATCCGCTGCATACGTCTGGTCTGTCGACCTGCCAACATCAACACCCACACCACAGACAACGTGCAGACCTGCGCGCATCACGGAGGAGTGATGCTATTCTGTACGAACCCACCAACCACTGCAAGCCCCGTCCTCCGTGTCTTTTGTAGTTTGTTCTTTGTTCTTTGTTCTTTGTTCTTTCGTCTGTGCATATATGTATGTATGTATGTGTGTGTGTGTACGTATGTGTACGTGTGTGCGCGCGCGCATATGTCGAACCAATAACCAATAAAGATAGTACTCAACCAGCAGCACTGTCCGCCAACTCCATGCCCAAGCCCAATGTTGCGCGCTCAACCATTACACGTCAACGGCGCGTTCGGGTCCCAAGTAAAACGAACGAGCCACGACAGTGTGTGTACGCTCGTGTTTGGCACAACACGCATACGGGCTGGCGCCACGGTCGCATGAGCAATAGCGCAGCACAGGGGCACAGGGAGGCACGTGGGTGCCAATGACAGGACCGTAAACGCTGTAGCATTGTTCTTTTCTTTTCTTTTCTTTTCTTTTTTTTTTTTTTCCCCGACGTCCGTGTGGATGGAGTGTGGCGGGTGGGCATGTATGTAGTGGTGTCGTGCGTGTGTGTGTGTGTTTGCGTGCGCGTGGGAGGGAGAGTGTAGTTTGTGTTGTTGGTCGTGGTGTGTGTCGGCAAGCTTGCGTGGGAAGGAGGGAGAGGTAGAGAGCCGTGCTTCTCCTATAGCTCAGTTGGTAGAGCGTGTGGCTGTTAACCGCAAGGTCGCCGGTTCGAACCCGGCTGGGAGAGAAGCTCCTACTTTTTTGCCACCCCACGCAAACGCACGCATTAACACATATGATTACACACACACGCACCGCCCATCCCGACTCCTACGCGACGCAATACCCACACAGACGGTCACACATGTCTCCCACACTCCCTCACATCATGCCACACACACCAACACGCACAAAAAACGGCACGATCAACCACACACTCTTCACTATGCTCCATGCTCTGCACCACCATGTACTGACTACCAGACCATCACACCGTCAGCCTCATACGGATGGTTTCCGGTCCCGATGCCCCATGCTGACGTCGACCACTCCAACATCCGCTGCATACGTCTGGTCTGTCGACCTGCCAACATCAACACCCACACCACAGACAACGTGCAGACCTGCGCGCATCACGGAGGCGAGTGATGCTATTCTGTACGACCCACCAACCACTGCAGCCCCGTCCTCCGTGTCTTTTGTAGTTTGTTCTTTGTTCTTTGTTCTTTGTTCTTTCGTCTGTGCATATATGTATGTATGTATGTGTGTTGTATGTTAACGTATGTGTACGTGTTGGCGCGCGCGCATATGTCGAACCAATAACCAATAAAGATAGTACTCAACCAGCAGCACTGTCCGCCAACTCCATGCCCAAGCCCAATGTTGCGCGCTCAACCATTACACGTCAACGGCGCGTTCGGGTCCCAAGTAAAACGAACGAGCCACGACAGTGTGTGTACGCGTCGTGTTTGGCACAACAACGCATACGGGCTGGCGCCACGGTCGCATGAGCAGATAGCGCAGCACAGGGGCACAGGGAGGCACGTGGGTGCCAATGACAGGACCGTAAACGCTGTGGAGCATTGTTTCTTTTCTCTTTTCTTTCTTTCTTTTTTTTTTCCGACGTCCGTGTGGATGGAGTGTGGCGGGTGGGCATGTATGTAGTGGTGTCGTGCGTGTGTGTGTGTGTTTGCGTGCGCGTGGGAGGGAGAGTGTAGTTTGTGTTGTTGGTCGTGGTGTGTGTCGTGCAAGCTTGCGTGGGAAGGAGGGAGAGGTAGAGAGCCGTGCTTCTCCTATAGCTCAGTTGAAGATGCGTGTATTTATACCTTACGTCAATACCGCTTATACCTTCTCGGCTATGACTAAGATATAACTACCGAAACTACTACTGTGTTAAGTTAATGTGCTGGGTTGCTTGGCTTGTACAGGTCGGTCGCAAGCTGGTGCTTCATGCGTGTGGGGCTCGAACCCACTCTCCTTGTGGTCACGGGAGAGATCGATCCCGTGACCTTCCCCACGCTGGACGGGCGGTCTTCCACTAGACCGGGGGACCCCGTCTTCTCCTATAGCTCAGTTGGTAGAGCGTGTGGCTGTTAACCGCAAGGTCGCCGGTTCGAACCCGGCTGGGAGAGAAGCTCCTACTTTTTTGCCACCCCACGCAAACGCACGCATTAACACATATGATTACACACACACGCACCGCCCATCCCGACTCCTACGCGACGCAATACCCACACAGACGGTCACACATGTCTCCCACACTCCCTCACATCATGCCACACACACCAACACGCACAAAAAACGGCACGATCAACCACACACTCTTCACTATGCTCCATGCTCTGCACCACCATGTACTGACTACCGAGACCATCACACCGTCAGCCTCATACGGATGGTTTCCGGTCCCGATGCCCCGATGCTGACGTCGACCACTCCAACATCCGCTGCATACGTCTGGTCTGTCGACCTGCCAACATCAACACCCACACCACAGACAACGTGCAGACCTGCGCGCATCACGGAGGCGAGTGATGCTATTCTGTACGACCCACCAACCACTGCAGCCCCGTCCTCCGTGTCTTTTGTAGTTTGTTCTTTGTTCTTTCTTTGTTCTTTCGTCTGTGCATATATGTATGTATGTATGTGTGTGTGTATGTGTACGTATGTGTACGTGTGTGCGCGCGCGCATATGTCGAACCAATAACCAATAAAGATAGTACTCAACCAGCAGCACTGTCCGCCAACTCCATGCCCAAGCCCAATGTTGCGCGCTCAACCATTACACGTCAACGGCGCGTTCGGGTCCCAAGTAAAACGAACGAGCCACGACAGTGTGTGTACGCGTCGTGTTTGGCACAACAACGCATACGGGCTGGCGCCACGGTCGCATGAGCAGATAGCGCAGCACAGGGGCACAGGGAGGCACGTGGGTGCCAATGACAGGACCGTAAACGCTGTGGAGCATTGTTTCTTTTCTTTTCTTTTCTTTTTTTTTTTTTTTTCCCGACGTCCGTGTGGATGGAGTGTGGCGGGTGGGCATGTATGTAGTGGTGTCGTGCGTGTGTGTGTGTGTTTGCGTGCGCGTGGGAGGGAGAGTGTAGTTTGTGTTGTTGGTCGTGGTGTGTGTCGTGCAAGCTTGCGTGGGAAGGAGGGAGAGGTAGAGAGCCGTGCTTCTCCTATAGCTCAGTTGGTAGAGCGTGTGGCTGTTAACCGCAAGGTCGCCGGTTCGAACCCGGCTGGGAGAGAAGCTCCTACTTTTTTGCCACCCCACGCAAACGCACGCATTAACACATATGATTACACACACACGCACCGCCCATCCCGACTCCTACGCGACGCAATACCCACACAGACGGTCACACATGTCTCCCACACTCCCTCACATCATGCCACACACACCAACACGCACAAAAAACGGCACGATCAACCACACACTCTTCACTATGCTCCATGCTCTGCACCACCATGTACTGACTACCGAGACCATCACACCGTCAGCCTCATACGGATGGTTTCCGGTCCCGATGCCCCGATGCTGACGTCGACCACTCCAACATCCGCTGCATACGTCTGGTCTGTCGACCTGCCAACATCAACACCCACACCACAGACAACGTGCAGACCTGCGCGCATCACGGAGGCGAGTGATGCTATTCTGTACGACCCACCAACCACTGCAGCCCCGTCCTCCGTGTCTTTTGTAGTTTGTTCTTTGTTCTTTGTTCTTTCGTCTGTGCATATATGTATGTATGTATGTGTGTGTGTGTATGTGTACGTATGTGTACGTGTGTGCGCGCGCGCATATGTCGAACCAATAACCAATAAAGATAGTACTCAACCAGCAGCACTGTCCGCCAACTCCATGCCCAAGCCCAATGTTGCGCGCTCAACCATTACACGTCAACGGCGCGTTCGGGTCCCAAGTAAAACGAACGAGCCACGACAGTGTGTGTACGCGTCGTGTTTGGCACAACAACGCATACGGGCTGGCGCCACGGTCGCATGAGCAGATAGCGCAGCACAGGGGCACAGGGAGGCACGTGGGTGCCAATGACAGGACCGTAAACGCTGTGGAGCATTGTTTCTTTTCTTTTCTTTTCTTTTCTTTTTTTTTTTTCCCGACGTCCGTGTGGATGGAGTGTGGCGGGTGGGCATGTATGTAGTGGTGTCGTGCGTGTGTGTGTTTTTGCGTGCGCGTGGGAGGGAGAGTGTAGTTTGTGTTGTTGGTCGTGGTGTGTGTCGTGCAAGCTTGCGTGGGAAGGAGGGAGAGGTAGAGAGCCGTGCTTCTCCTATAGCTCAGTTGGTAGAGCGTGTGGCTGTTAACCGCAAGGTCGCCGGTTCGAACCCGGCTGGGAGAGAAGCTCCTACTTTTTTGCCACCCCACGCAAACGCACGCATTAACACATATGATTACACACACACGCACCGCCCATCCCGACTCCTACGCGACGCAATACCCACACAGACGGTCACACATGTCTCCCACACTCCCTCACATCATGCCACACACACCACACGCACAAAAAACGGCACGATCAACCACACACTCTTCACTATGCTCCATGCTCTGCACCACCATGTACTGACTACCGAGACCATCACACCGTCAGCCTCATACGGATGGTTTCCGGTCCCGATGCCCCGATGCTGACGTCGACCACTCCAACATCCGCTGCATACGTCTGGTCTGTCGACCTGCCAACATCAACACCCACACCACAGACAACGTGCAGACCTGCGCGCATCACGGAGGCGAGTGATGCTATTCTGTACGACCCACCAACCACTGCAGCCCCGTCCTCCGTGTCTTTTGTAGTTTGTTCTTTGTTCTTTGTTCTTTCGTCTGTGCATATATGTATGTATGTATGTGTGTGTGTGTATGTGTACGTATGTGTACGTGTGTGCGCGCGCGCATATGTCGAACCAATAACCAATAAAGATAGTACTCAACCAGCAGCACTGTCCGCCAACTCCATGCCCAAGCCCAATGTTGCGCGCTCAACCATTACACGTCAACGGCGCGTTCGGGTCCCAAGTAAAACGAACGAGCCACGACAGTGTGTGTACGCGTCGTGTTTGGCACAACAACGCATACGGGCTGGCGCCACGGTCGCATGAGCAGATAGCGCAGCACAGGGGCACAGGGAGGCACGTGGGTGCCAATGACAGGACCGTAAACGCTGTGGAGCATTGTTTCTTTCTTTTCTTTTCTTTTTTTTTTTTTCCCGACGTCCGTGTGGATGGAGTGTGGCGGGTGGGCATGTATGTAGTGGTGTCGTGCGTGTGTGTGTGTGTTTGCGTGCGCGTGGGAGGGAGAGTGTAGTTTGTGTTGTTGGTCGTGGTGTGTGTCGTGCAAGCTTGCGTGGGAAGGAGGGAGAGGTAGAGAGCCGTGCTTCTCCTATAGCTCAGTTGGTAGAGCGTGTGGCTGTTAACCGCAAGGTCGCCGGTTCGAACCCGGCTGGGAGAGAAGCTCCTACTTTTTTGCCACCCCACGCAAACGCACGCATTAACACATATGATTACACACACACGCACCGCCCATCCCGACTCCTACGCGACGCAATACCCACACAGACGGTCACACATGTCTCCCACACTCCCTCACATCATGCCACACACACCAACACGCACAAAAAACGGCACGATCAACCACACACTCTTCACTATGCTCCATGCTCTGCACCACCATGTACTGACTACCGAGACCATCACACCGTCAGCCTCATACGGATGGTTTCCGGTCCCGATGCCCCGATGCTGACGTCGACCACTCCAACATCCGCTGCATACGTCTGGTCTGTCGACCTGCCAACATCAACACCCACACCACAGACAACGTGCAGACCTGCGCGCATCACGGAGGCGAGTGATGCTATTCTGTACGACCCACCAACCACTGCAGCCCCGTCCTCCGTGTCTTTTGTAGTTTGTTCTTTGTTCTTTGTTCTTTGTTCTTTCGTCTGTGCATATATGTATGTATGTGTGTGTGTGTATGTGTACGTATGTGTACGTGTGTGCGCGCGCGCATATGTCGAACCAATAACCAATAAAGATAGTACTCAACCAGCAGCACTGTCCGCCAACTCCATGCCCAAGCCCAATGTTGCGCGCTCAACCATTACACGTCAACGGCGCGTTCGGGTCCCAAGTAAAACGAACGAGCCACGACAGTGTGTGTACGCGTCGTGTTTGGCACAACAACGCATACGGGCTGGCGCCACGGTCGCATGAGCAGATAGCGCAGCACAGGGGCACAGGGAGGCACGTGGGTGCCAATGACAGGACCGTAAACGCTGTGGAGCATTGTTTCTTTTCTTTTCTTTTCTTTTTTTTTTTTTCCCGACGTCCGTGTGGATGGAGTGTGGCGGGTGGGCATGTATGTAGTGGTGTCGTGCGTGTGTGTGTGTTTGCGTGCGCGTGGGAGGGAGAGTGTAGTTTGTGTTGTTGGTCGTGGTGTGTGTCGTGCAAGCTTGCGTGGGAAGGAGGGAGAGGTAGAGAGCCGTGCTTCTCCTATAGCTCAGTTGGTAGAGCGTGTGGCTGTTAACCGCAAGGTCGCCGGTTCGAACCCGGCTGGGAGAGAAGCTCCTACTTTTTTGCCACCCCACGCAAACGCACGCATTAACACATATGATTACACACACACGCACCGCCCATCCCGACTCCTACGCGACGCAATACCCACACAGACGGTCACACATGTCTCCCACACTCCCTCACATCATGCCACACACACCAACACGCACAAAAAACGGCACGATCAACCACACACTCTTCACTATGCTCCATGCTCTGCACCACCATGTACTGACTACCGAGACCATCACACCGTCAGCCTCATACGGATGGTTTCCGGTCCCGATGCCCCGATGCTGACGTCGACCACTCCAACATCCGCTGCATACGTCTGGTCTGTCGACCTGCCAACATCAACACCCACACCACAGACAACGTGCAGACCTGCGCGCATCACGGAGGCGAGTGATGCTATTCTGTACGACCCACCAACCACTGCAGCCCCGTCCTCCGTGTCTTTTGTAGTTTGTTCTTTGTTCTTTGTTCTTTCGTCTGTGCATATATGTATGTATGTATGTGTGTGTGTATGTGTACGTATGTGTACGTGTGTGCGCGCGCGCATATGTCGAACCAATAACCAATAAAGATAGTACTCAACCAGCAGCACTGTCCGCCAACTCCATGCCCAAGCCCAATGTTGCGCGCTCAACCATTACACGTCAACGGCGCGTTCGGGTCCCAAGTAAAACGAACGAGCCACGACAGTGTGTGTACGCGTCGTGTTTGGCACAACAACGCATACGGGCTGGCGCCACGGTCGCATGAGCAGATAGCGCAGCACAGGGGCACAGGGAGGCACGTGGGTGCCAATGACAGGACCGTAAACGCTGTGGAGCATTGTTTCTTTTCTTTTCTTTTCTTTTCTTTTTTTTTTTTCCCGACGTCCGTGTGGATGGAGTGTGGCGGGTGGGCATGTATGTAGTGGTGTCGTGCGTGTGTGTGTGTTTGCGTGCGCGTGGGAGGGAGAGTGTAGTTTGTGTTGTTGGTCGTGGTGTGTGTCGTGCAAGCTTGCGTGGGAAGGAGGGAGAGGTAGAGAGCCGTGCTTCTCCTATAGCTCAGTTGGTAGAGCGTGTGGCTGTTAACCGCAAGGTCGCCGGTTCGAACCCGGCTGGGAGAGAAGCTCCTACTTTTTTGCCACCCCACGCAAACGCACGCATTAACACATATGATTACACACACACGCACCGCCCATCCCGACTCCTACGCGACGCAATACCCACACAGACGGTCACACATGTCTCCCACACTCCCTCACATCATGCCACACACACCAACACGCACAAAAAACGGCACGATCAACCACACACTCTTCACTATGCTCCATGCTCTGCACCACCATGTACTGACTACCGAGACCATCACACCGTCAGCCTCATACGGATGGTTTCCGGTCCCGATGCCCCGATGCTGACGTCGACCACTCCAACATCCGCTGCATACGTCTGGTCTGTCGACCTGCCAACATCAACACCCACACCACAGACAACGTGCAGACCTGCGCGCATCACGGAGGCGAGTGATGCTATTCTGTACGACCCACCAACCACTGCAGCCCCGTCCTCCGTGTCTTTTGTAGTTTGTTCTTTGTTCTTTGTTCTTTCGTCTGTGCATATATGTATGTATGTATGTGTGTGTGTGTATGTGTACGTATGTGTACGTGTGTGCGCGCGCGCATATGTCGAACCAATAACCAATAAAGATAGTACTCAACCAGCAGCACTGTCCGCCAACTCCATGCCCAAGCCCAATGTTGCGCGCTCAACCATTACACGTCAACGGCGCGTTCGGGTCCCAAGTAAAACGAACGAGCCACGACAGTGTGTGTACGCGTCGTGTTTGGCACAACAACGCATACGGGCTGGCGCCACGGTCGCATGAGCAGATAGCGCAGCACAGGGGCACAGGGAGGCACGTGGGTGCCAATGACAGGACCGTAAACGCTGTGGAGCATTGTTTCTTTTCTTTTCTTTTTCTTTTCTTTTTTTTTTCCCGACGTCCGTGTGGATGGAGTGTGGCGGGTGGGCATGTATGTAGTGGTGTCGTGCGTGTGTGTGTGTTTGCGTGCGCGTGGGAGGGAGAGTGTAGTTTGTGTTGTTGGTCGTGGTGTGTGTCGTGCAAGCTTGCGTGGGAAGGAGGGAGAGGTAGAGAGCCGTGCTTCTCCTATAGCTCAGTTGGTAGAGCGTGTGGCTGTTAACCGCAAGGTCGCCGGTTCGAACCCGGCTGGGAGAGAAGCTCCTACTTTTTTGCCACCCCACGCAAACGCACGCATTAACACATATGATTACACACACACGCACCGCCCATCCCGACTCCTACGCGACGCAATACCCACACAGACGGTCACACATGTCTCCCACACTCCCTCACATCATGCCACACACACCAACACGCACAAAAAACGGCACGATCAACCACACACTCTTCACTATGCTCCATGCTCTGCACCACCATGTACTGACTACCGAGACCATCACACCGTCAGCCTCATACGGATGGTTTCCGGTCCCGATGCCCCGATGCTGACGTCGACCACTCCAACATCCGCTGCATACGTCTGGTCTGTCGACCTGCCAACATCAACACCCACACCACAGACAACGTGCAGACCTGCGCGCATCACGGAGGCGAGTGATGCTATTCTGTACGACCCACCAACCACTGCAGCCCCGTCCTCCGTGTCTTTTGTAGTTTGTTCTTTGTTCTTTGTTCTTTCGTCTGTGCATATATGTATGTATGTATGTGTGTGTGTGTATGTGTACGTATGTGTACGTGTGTGCGCGCGCGCATATGTCGAACCAATAACCAATAAAGATAGTACTCAACCAGCAGCACTGTCCGCCAACTCCATGCCCAAGCCCAATGTTGCGCGCTCAACCATTACACGTCAACGGCGCGTTCGGGTCCCAAGTAAAACGAACGAGCCACGACAGTGTGTGTACGCGTCGTGTTTGGCACAACAACGCATACGGGCTGGCGCCACGGTCGCATGAGCAGATAGCGCAGCACAGGGGCACAGGGAGGCACGTGGGTGCCAATGACAGGACCGTAAACGCTGTGGAGCATTGTTTCTTTTCTTTTCTTTTCTTTTCTTTTTTTTTTTTCCCGACGTCCGTGTGGATGGAGTGTGGCGGGTGGGCATGTATGTAGTGGTGTCGTGCGTGTGTGTGTGTGTTTGCGTGCGCGTGGGAGGGAGAGTGTAGTTTGTGTTGTTGGTCGTGGTGTGTGTCGTGCAAGCTTGCGTGGGAAGGAGGGAGAGGTAGAGAGCCGTGCTTCTCCTATAGCTCAGTTGGTAGAGCGTGTGGCTGTTAACCGCAAGGTCGCCGGTTCGAACCCGGCTGGGAGAGAAGCTCCTACTTTTTTGCCACCCCACGCAAACGCACGCATTAACACATATGATTACACACACACGCACCGCCCATCCCGACTCCTACGCGACGCAATACCCACACAGACGGTCACACATGTCTCCCACACTCCCTCACATCATGCCACACACACCAACACGCACAAAAAACGGCACGATCAACCACACACTCTTCACTATGCTCCATGCTCTGCACCACCATGTACTGACTACCGAGACCATCACACCGTCAGCCTCATACGGATGGTTTCCGGTCCCGATGCCCCGATGCTGACGTCGACCACTCCAACATCCGCTGCATACGTCTGGTCTGTCGACCTGCCAACATCAACACCCACACCACAGACAACGTGCAGACCTGCGCGCATCACGGAGGCGAGTGATGCTATTCTGTACGACCCACCAACCACTGCAGCCCCGTCCTCCGTGTCTTTTGTAGTTTGTTCTTTGTTCTTTGTTCTTTCGTCTGTGCATATATGTATGTATGTATGTGTGTGTGTGTATGTGTACGTATGTGTACGTGTGTGCGCGCGCGCATATGTCGAACCAATAACCAATAAAGATAGTACTCAACCAGCAGCACTGTCCGCCAACTCCATGCCCAAGCCCAATGTTGCGCGCTCAACCATTACACGTCAACGGCGCGTTCGGGTCCCAAGTAAAACGAACGAGCCACGACAGTGTGTGTACGCGTCGTGTTTGGCACAACAACGCATACGGGCTGGCGCCACGGTCGCATGAGCAGATAGCGCAGCACAGGGGCACAGGGAGGCACGTGGGTGCCAATGACAGGACCGTAAACGCTGTGGAGCATTGTTTCTTTTCTTTTCTTTTCTTTTCTTTTTTTTTTTTCCCGACGTCCGTGTGGATGGAGTGTGGCGGGTGGGCATGTATGTAGTGGTGTCGTGCGTGTGTGTGTGTGTTTGCGTGCGCGTGGGAGGGAGAGTGTAGTTTGTGTTGTTGGTCGTGGTGTGTGTCGTGCAAGCTTGCGTGGGAAGGAGGGAGAGGTAGAGAGCCGTGCTTCTCCTATAGCTCAGTTGGTAGAGCGTGTGGCTGTTAACCGCAAGGTCGCCGGTTCGAACCCGGCTGGGAGAGAAGCTCCTACTTTTTTGCCACCCCACGCAAACGCACGCATTAACACATATGATTACACACACACGCACCGCCCATCCCGACTCCTACGCGACGCAATACCCACACAGACGGTCACACATGTCTCCCACACTCCCTCACATCATGCCACACACACCAACACGCACAAAAAACGGCACGATCAACCACACACTCTTCACTATGCTCCATGCTCTGCACCACCATGTACTGACTACCGAGACCATCACACCGTCAGCCTCATACGGATGGTTTCCGGTCCCGATGCCCCGATGCTGACGTCGACCACTCCAACATCCGCTGCATACGTCTGGTCTGTCGACCTGCCAACATCAACACCCACACCACAGACAACGTGCAGACCTGCGCGCATCACGGAGGCGAGTGATGCTATTCTGTACGACCCACCAACCACTGCAGCCCCGTCCTCCGTGTCTTTTGTAGTTTGTTCTTTGTTCTTTGTTCTTTCGTCTGTGCATATATGTATGTATGTATGTGTGTGTGTGTATGTGTACGTATGTGTACGTGTGTGCGCGCGCGCATATGTCGAACCAATAACCAATAAAGATAGTACTCAACCAGCAGCACTGTCCGCCAACTCCATGCCCAAGCCCAATGTTGCGCGCTCAACCATTACACGTCAACGGCGCGTTCGGGTCCCAAGTAAAACGAACGAGCCACGACAGTGTGTGTACGCGTCGTGTTTGGCACAACAACGCATACGGGCTGGCGCCACGGTCGCATGAGCAGATAGCGCAGCACAGGGGCACAGGGAGGCACGTGGGTGCCAATGACAGGACCGTAAACGCTGTGGAGCATTGTTTCTTTTCTTTTCTTTTCTTTTTTTTTTTTTTTTTCCCGACGTCCGTGTGGATGGAGTGTGGCGGGTGGGCATGTATGTAGTGGTGTCGTGCGTGTGTGTGTGTGTTTGCGTGCGCGTGGGAGGGAGAGTGTAGTTTGTGTTGTTGGTCGTGGTGTGTGTCGTGCAAGCTTGCGTGGGAAGGAGGGAGAGGTAGAGAGCCGTGCTTCTCCTATAGCTCAGTTGGTAGAGCGTGTGGCTGTTAACCGCAAGGTCGCCGGTTCGAACCCGGCTGGGAGAGAAGCTCCTACTTTTTTGCCACCCCACGCAAACGCACGCATTAACACATATGATTACACACACACGCACCGCCCATCCCGACTCCTACGCGACGCAATACCCACACAGACGGTCACACATGTCTCCCACACTCCCTCACATCATGCCACACACACCAACACGCACAAAAAACGGCACGATCAACCACACACTCTTCACTATGCTCCATGCTCTGCACCACCATGTACTGACTACCGAGACCATCACACCGTCAGCCTCATACGGATGGTTTCCGGTCCCGATGCCCCGATGCTGACGTCGACCACTCCAACATCCGCTGCATACGTCTGGTCTGTCGACCTGCCAACATCAACACCCACACCACAGACAACGTGCAGACCTGCGCGCATCACGGAGGCGAGTGATGCTATTCTGTACGACCCACCAACCACTGCAGCCCCGTCCTCCGTGTCTTTTGTAGTTTGTTCTTTGTTCTTTGTTCTTTCGTCTGTGCATATATGTATGTATGTATGTGTGTGTGTGTATGTGTACGTATGTGTACGTGTGTGCGCGCGCGCATATGTCGAACCAATAACCAATAAAGATAGTACTCAACCAGCAGCACTGTCCGCCAACTCCATGCCCAAGCCCAATGTTGCGCGCTCAACCATTACACGTCAACGGCGCGTTCGGGTCCCAAGTAAAACGAACGAGCCACGACAGTGTGTGTACGCGTCGTGTTTGGCACAACAACGCATACGGGCTGGCGCCACGGTCGCATGAGCAGATAGCGCAGCACAGGGGCACAGGGAGGCACGTGGGTGCCAATGACAGGACCGTAAACGCTGTGGAGCATTGTTTCTTTTCTTTTCTTTTCTTTTCTTTTTTTTTTTTCCCGACGTCCGTGTGGATGGAGTGTGGCGGGTGGGCATGTATGTAGTGGTGTCGTGCGTGTGTGTGTGTTTGCGTGCGCGTGGGAGGGAGAGTGTAGTTTGTGTTGTTGGTCGTGGTGTGTGTCGTGCAAGCTTGCGTGGGAAGGAGGGAGAGGTAGAGAGCCGTGCTTCTCCTATAGCTCAGTTGGTAGAGCGTGTGGCTGTTAACCGCAAGGTCGCCGGTTCGAACCCGGCTGGGAGAGAAGCTCCTACTTTTTTGCCACCCCACGCAAACGCACGCATTAACACATATGATTACACACACACGCACCGCCCATCCCGACTCCTACGCGACGCAATACCCACACAGACGGTCACACATGTCTCCCACACTCCCTCACATCATGCCACACACACCAACACGCACAAAAAACGGCACGATCAACCACACACTCTTCACTATGCTCCATGCTCTGCACCACCATGTACTGACTACCGAGACCATCACACCGTCAGCCTCATACGGATGGTTTCCGGTCCCGATGCCCCGATGCTGACGTCGACCACTCCAACATCCGCTGCATACGTCTGGTCTGTCGACCTGCCAACATCAACACCCACACCACAGACAACGTGCAGACCTGCGCGCATCACGGAGGCGAGTGATGCTATTCTGTACGACCCACCAACCACTGCAGCCCCGTCCTCCGTGTCTTTTGTAGTTTGTTCTTTGTTCTTTGTTCTTTCGTCTGTGCATATATGTATGTATGTATGTGTGTGTGTGTATGTGTACGTATGTGTACGTGTGTGCGCGCGCGCATATGTCGAACCAATAACCAATAAAGATAGTACTCAACCAGCAGCACTGTCCGCCAACTCCATGCCCAAGCCCAATGTTGCGCGCTCAACCATTACACGTCAACGGCGCGTTCGGGTCCCAAGTAAAACGAACGAGCCACGACAGTGTGTGTACGCGTCGTGTTTGGCACAACAACGCATACGGGCTGGCGCCACGGTCGCATGAGCAGATAGCGCAGCACAGGGGCACAGGGAGGCACGTGGGTGCCAATGACAGGACCGTAAACGCTGTGGAGCATTGTTTCTTTTCTTTTCTTTTCTTTTCTTTTTTTTTTTCCCGACGTCCGTGTGGATGGAGTGTGGCGGGTGGGCATGTATGTAGTGGTGTCGTGCGTGTGTGTGTGTGTTTGCGTGCGCGTGGGAGGGAGAGTGTAGTTTGTGTTGTTGGTCGTGGTGTGTGTCGTGCAAGCTTGCGTGGGAAGGAGGGAGAGGTAGAGAGCCGTGCTTCTCCTATAGCTCAGTTGGTAGAGCGTGTGGCTGTTAACCGCAAGGTCGCCGGTTCGAACCCGGCTGGGAGAGAAGCTCCTACTTTTTTGCCACCCCACGCAAACGCACGCATTAACACATATGATTACACACACACGCACCGCCCATCCCGACTCCTACGCGACGCAATACCCACACAGACGGTCACACATGTCTCCCACACTCCCTCACATCATGCCACACACACCAACACGCACAAAAAACGGCACGATCAACCACACACTCTTCACTATGCTCCATGCTCTGCACCACCATGTACTGACTACCGAGACCATCACACCGTCAGCCTCATACGGATGGTTTCCGGTCCCGATGCCCCGATGCTGACGTCGACCACTCCAACATCCGCTGCATACGTCTGGTCTGTCGACCTGCCAACATCAACACCCACACCACAGACAACGTGCAGACCTGCGCGCATCACGGAGGCGAGTGATGCTATTCTGTACGACCCACCAACCACTGCAGCCCCGTCCTCCGTGTCTTTTGTAGTTTGTTCTTTGTTCTTTGTTCTTTCGTCTGTGCATATATGTATGTATGTATGTGTGTGTGTATGTGTACGTATGTGTACGTGTGTGCGCGCGCGCATATGTCGAACCAATAACCAATAAAGATAGTACTCAACCAGCAGCACTGTCCGCCAACTCCATGCCCAAGCCCAATGTTGCGCGCTCAACCATTACACGTCAACGGCGCGTTCGGGTCCCAAGTAAAACGAACGAGCCACGACAGTGTGTGTACGCGTCGTGTTTGGCACAACAACGCATACGGGCTGGCGCCACGGTCGCATGAGCAGATAGCGCAGCACAGGGGCACAGGGAGGCACGTGGGTGCCAATGACAGGACCGTAAACGCTGTGGAGCATTGTTTCTTTTCTTTTCTTTTCTTTTCTTTTTTTTTTTCCCGACGTCCGTGTGGATGGAGTGTGGCGGGTGGGCATGTATGTAGTGGTGTCGTGCGTGTGTGTGTGTGTTTGCGTGCGCGTGGGAGGGAGAGTGTAGTTTGTGTTGTTGGTCGTGGTGTGTGTCGTGCAAGCTTGCGTGGGAAGGAGAGAGGTAGAGAGCCGTGCTTA
>JAKVDI010000252.1:0-23851 GCA_022836835.1 Pythium insidiosum | reverse complement strand
TTATGAGCCTGATAAGTTGCCAATTACTCTATCTCGTCTTAAAATCTATTCTTTTAGAAACTATCAAAGAAGGGACTCGAACCCTTAATGCTTTTACAGCTTTACATTCTAAGTGTAACGTGTTTACCAATTTCACCACTTTGATATAAAATACCTACTATTGGACTTGAACCAATAACCCAGAAGAGGGAACAGATTTTAAATCTATCGTGTTTACCAATTTCACCAAGTAGGCTTTATTTATATTTTTCAATATACTATTAAAATGAAACACACTAAAATAAAAAATTATTTACAACTACATTTTATTGAATTAAAATATAATCTAATTATATTCATAATTACTTTTATTTATTTATTTTTAGTTTCTTATTTTTTTTCAAATCAATTAATATACTTATTTATAAAAAATTTAATGAATTTTAATATTCTAAAATATTTTATTTTTACAAATATTACAGAATTTTTTTTCACTAATATAATAATATCTATTTTTATTTCTGCATTAATATCTTTACAGTTATTTATAATACAATTATGGATTTTTTTATCTTCAGGTCTATATAAATATGAAAATTTAAAATTTTTAAAATTTTATTTTTCTTTTTTATTTATAAATTTAATAATTATATATTTAATTTTTATAAAAATAATACCAAATATTTTACTTTTTTTTATTAATATAAATGATCATTTATCAAACAAATATTTATTTAATATTTATTTTGAACCAAATTTTAATAATTATTTTAATTTTATTTTTATATTATATATATATATATATTATTTTTATATATTTTTTTATTTTATTTTATATTATTTTTAATAAAATTTTTAAAATTGAAATTTTTCTAAATTTAAGAAAATTTTTTTATTTAAAATTTATTTTAATTAGTAATATTATTTCACCACCTGAAATTATTAATCAAATCTTTTTTATTATTATATTTATTTTTTTTTTGAAATATCTTTATTTACATATATATGTTTATATAGATATTTTTTTAAAAAAATTTAAATTATTTTTATTTAAGTTTTGATTTATATTTTTTTTATTATTTTTTAATTCTTTAAAAAGTTTAACATTTAATTGATAATTTTTTAAATATTTAATAGATGTTATTTTTAAAGAAGATCCGTTTGTTAAAATTATTTTATTATATAAATAAAAAAATTATTGTTTTTTTTCATAAATTAAAAAATGATGGCTAGATAACATAATGGTAATGTAAAGGACTGCAAATCCTTTAATGACGGTTCGATTCCGTCTCTAGCTTTAGGATAGAGTGGGATTCGAACCCACGGTATTATTCATACTTCAGTTTTCAAGACTGACACCTTAAACCACTCGATCACCTATCCAAAATTAACGTCGTTTCATTTTTTTTTGTCTACAGCCATTAAAAGGTATTGATGTTTTATCAAAAATAGCTCCTATTTTTATTTTTTTTTTTTTAAATTTTTTAAAATATTATATCTACCTAAACCTGTTCCACTCAAAAATATATTTAATTTTTGAATTTTTTTTAATTGAATATATTTATTAATTTTATAAACCATTAATTGAACATTATAAGGAGTATTTTTTTTAAATTTAGTTTTTTTTAGAGATTTTGTTGACCATTGCTTTAAAACATTACCATTATTTTTGTTAAACTTATTATTGTATTTTTTAAACTACATTTAACATGTAAATTTCCTAAAATTAGGAAATTTTTATTTTTTTTTCTATATTTATATTTAATCATATTATTTTCTTAATTTAATTTTTTTTTTAATATTAGATTTAACTTGTTTTTGAAGAAATACTTTTTTAAATTTTTTAGCTGTTTTAGCATTAGTATGTGTACGTTGACCTCGTACAGGTAATCCTACACTTTGTCGAATTCCACGATTACTTTTTATTTCTAATAATTCATTTAATCTATTTTTTTTACTTTGTTTTAAAACCTGTTCTATTTTTAAATTTTTATTTATATAATTTATTAAACGGTTTACTTGGTAATTTTTAAGTTTGTTAACAGTTATTTGAGGATTAATTCCTACGTTTTTACAAATTTTTTTAGATTGATATTCATTTATACCATAAAGTACTTTTAATGAATATAAAATACTTTTTGAATTTGAAATAGTTTTATTAAAAATATATAACATAATAGATATTCTCTATATACCATACAAAATGACAGAAAAAAAAATAAATCCTATAACACCATCACAACGTCAAACAATATTATTAAAAAAAAATGAATTAAGTAAAACTTTTAAAATTAAAAAATTAACTAAAGGTTTTCAAAGAGCAAATGGTCGAAATAATCAAGGTAAAATTACCGTGAGACATCGAGGTGGAGGTCATAAACGCTTATATCGAATAATTAGTTTTAATAGGTCAAAAAAAATAGAAGGTTTTGTAGAAAAAATTTTATACGACCCAAATAGATCAGCAAATATTGCTTTAATTAAAAACAATTCGAATGAAAAATTTATTTTAGCTCCAGAAGGCATAAAATTAAATCAATATATTCAAAGTTCTCCAGAAGCAGAATTAAAAATAGGAAATGCTTTACCATTAAAAAATATACCTATAGGTAGTTTAATCCATAATATAAGTTTACATCCTAATGGTCATGGAAAATTAATTCGTAGTGCAGGAACTTCTGCACAATTAATTCAAAAAATAAACAATAAATATGCAAAAATAAGATTAAGTTCAGGTGAATTAAAATTTATTTTATTATCTTGTTATGCTACATTAGGTATTGTTTCGAATATTAATCATAATAAAATAAAAATAGGAAAAGCTGGTCGTACTCGATGGTTAAATAGAAGACCAGTAGTAAGAGGGGTAGCTAAAAATCCTGTTGATCACCCACATGGTGGAGGTGAAGGTAAAACTAGTGGCGGTAGACCTTCTGTATCACCTCAAGGTAAAATAACTAAAGGTCAACCTACTAGAAAAAAAAAAAAAAAATAATTATTCAATAAAAAATTATGTCAAGAAGTAAATATAAAGGTCCTTTTTTTAAAGTACATTTATTAAAAAAAAAACAATGGATTAAAATATAAAAAAAATTTAACAATATTACCTGAATATATCGATCATTTTGTTAATGTTTATAATGGGAAAAATTTTGTAAATATTAAAATAACAGAAAAAATGATTGGATTTAAATTTGGGGAATTTGTTAATACACGTAAAAAACATATTTATAAAAAAAAAAAAAAATTATGGTCAAAAAGTAATACCAATCAGTTTACGATTAAATAAAAATGAAAATTGGCATTCAAAATGGATTGTTGATAAAAATGAATATTCAAATTTATTACATTTTGATTTAGATGTTCGAAAATATTTTGAAAATATTTTAAATTATAAAAATTTAAAATTAATAAAATTAAATATTGTAAAAATATCAAAAAATATAAATATTTACATATATATACATGAAAATCAACAATCAAAAAATTTAAAATCTTTTAATAAAATTATAAAAGATTTAAATTCTTATTATCAAAATCATTCGATTAAAATTTTTATAAAAAGAATTAAATTAAAAGATTTAGAATTATTAAAAAAAAATATTGGTAAAATTTTTCGTTTTATTAAAAAAAATAATAAAATAAATCAAGATACAAAAAAAATAATATATAATTTTAGTTACGCTTTATATACTAAAAATATTAATATGATTTCATATTATATTAGACAAACTTTAGAAAGAAAAAAAGCTCATAAAAAATTTATTAAAAATATAAATAATATTTTTGAAGCATTTTTTAAAATATTTTCTAATTTTATCGGATATCGTTTACAATTTAAAGGTCGTTTAAATGGTTCTAAACGAAAAAAAAAATTAGTATATCAAAAAGGAAAAGTACCTTTAAATACATTAAAATATGATATAAAATATCATTTAAATGAATTTAAAACTCCATCAGGTATTTGTAGTATAAAATTATGGATTTTTTTAAAAAAAAATCAATAATTATATAATTAATAAATAATGTTATTTCCAAAAAGAACAAAATATAAAAAACAATTTAAAGGAAAACTTGTAGGTAAAACATCAAAAGGGAATAAAATTATATTTGGTAAATATGCTATTAAAGTTGTGGAAGAGGCTAGATTAACAGCAAGACAAATAGAAGCTTCACGTCGAATTATTGTTCGAAAAATGAAACGATTAGGTTTCTTATGGATAAGAATTTTTCCTGATACACCTGTTACAGCTAAACCTACAGAAAATAGAATGGGTAAAGGTAAAGGAGCTGTTTCTTTTTGGGTTGCAAAAGTTAAAAAAGGTCAAATATTATTTGAAATAAGTGGTATTTCACTAGAAAATGCAAAAAAAGTTTTAAAAGCAGGTTCAAATAAATTACCTATCAAAACTAAATTTATTTATAAATAATAAGGGCTTATAGTTTAATTGGTTAGAGCATACCGCTCATAACGGTAGAGTTGTAGGTTCAAGTCCTACTAAGCCTATATTTTTTCTAATATGAATAAACTAAAAAAAGAAAAATTTAATAGTTTACTAAATTATCAACATTTTTTAAAAAATAATTCTTTAAAAAAGAATAAATTTAAATTAAAAAATATTTTATTTGAAAATCAAATATTATATAAAAATCAAGATTCAAATATTATTGAATTTAATAATTATGAAAATATAGATATACCTTTAACAGTTTTAGATTTAAAAAACATACATACAATTAAAACTACATATGATGATAAGTATTATTTAATTATAATTTAAATTATAATATATTATATAATTTTAATAGAATATTATTAAATTATATAAAAAAAAAAAGAAATATTATTAAAGGTAGAGTTTTAACTGGTAATAAAAATAATAAAAAAGTTTTTATAGGTATTTTAGGTATTCTTTTTTCAATGAAATCGATTAATTTAAATAATTTAATAAATAATAAAAAAAATAATTATATTAAAAAATATAATAAACAAAAATTTAAATATAAAAATTTTTTTTATAATTTTAAAAAAATAAGAACAAAACAAATTATTCGAACATATAAATTAAGATATTTAAATTTTAAAATTGAAAAAGTAAAAAAAAAAGCTATTTTTTCACGTACTTCGTATTTAGAAGAAATTATTAAATATTCACAGATAAAAAATTTCAAAAAACAAATGATTTTAGAAATAAAAAAAAAAAATAATAAAAGCGATTTTTCTAGAAAAGAATATGTAAAAAAACAGAAAAAAAAAAAATAATTATGCCACAATTTGATCAATTTTCCTTTTTTAATCAAGTTTCATGGTTTCTTTTTTTCTTTTTAAATTTTTATTTTTTTATTACTTATTTTTTCTTACCAAAAATTTGTTATAATTTAAAATTTAGAAAAAAAAAAATTATAATTAATAATGATAAAAAAAATCAAATTAATTTTGAAAAAAATAATATTATATTTTTTTTCAATAATTCATACAAAAATTTTTGTTCAAATTTTGAATCATTTTTAATTAAAAAAAAAACTATTTATAAATTTAATGAAAGTAATTTAATTCAAGAAAAACCTTTAATTAACAATTTATTAAAAAAAAAAATAAATTTTTTTTTAAATCAAAGATTTTTATTATTAAAAAAAGTATTTATTAATTTATAATATAAATAAGTGTATAGCTCAGTTGGTAGAGCACCGGACTTTTAATCCGATGGTCTTGGGTTCGAGTCCCAATACACTTATTATGGGGATATATTTCAATTGGTAGAAAGTATGTTTTGCAAATATAAGGTTATCGGTTCGAGTCCGATTATCTCCATTTTTATTTTAAGTAACAATTATGCAAAAAAAAATAAAAAAAAATATAAAACAAAGATATTTATTTAAAAATTTAGAAAAAAAAGATTAGTTTTTAAAAATTATTTCAAAAAATTTGAATATAAAAAAAGATTTAAGATGGAAATTACAGCAAAAATGGTTTTTTTTTAATCAAAATTCTTCAATAACACGTATAAAAAATATTTGTGTTTTAACAGGACGTACTAGAAGTATTTATCGTTTATTTAAAATCTCAAGAATTCAATTACGAAAATTAGCATCTGAAGGTTTTTTACCTGGTGTTTCTAAATATAGTTGGTAAAATAAATATTTATGATTATTACAGATACTCTTTCAAATTTATTTTCAAAAATTAAAAATGGTTTTTTATCAAAAAAAACCAAAATAATACAACAAAATTCAAAACAATCTATTAATGTATTAAATATATTACTTAATGAAGGATTTATTAAAAGTTATAAAATAAATTCAAAAAATCAAATTGAAGTATATTTAAAATATAAAAATAATAAATCAGTTATTCATGAAATTAAACGTTTATCAAAACCAGGAAAACGTTTATATATAAAAAATAAAGATTTATATATTAAAAAACACGGATTTTATATATTATCAACACCTTTAGGTTTATTAACTGATTTAGAAGCTAAAAAATTAAATGTTGGTGGTGAATTAATTTGTAAAATATTCTAAAATTATGATAAAATTATTAAAAAAAAATATTAAAATAAAAAATAAAATTTTTTTTAACAGTTCTATAGGTAATGTTCAAATTTTTTTTGTTGATAAAATAATAAAATTTCCTAAAAATTTAAAAATTAAAATTCAAGAAAATAATATATATTTTAATGGTGTTTTAGGAACTTTATCGTTAAATTTTAAAAAATATATATATCTATTCAAAAAAAAATCAATTAATTTTAATAATTAATTCAGAAAAAAATAAAAAAAATTTTAAATTTATATAATAAATTAATAAAAATTAAAATAAAAGGTGTTTTACAAGGTTTTAAATTAAACTTAATTTTAAAAGGAATTGGTTTTAAAACTTTTATTGAAAATAATAATTTAATATTAAAATTAGGATTTAGTCATAATATTACAGTACCTATACCTAATAATATTAAAATTATTAATCAAACTAACAATTTAATTTTTAGTAGTATTGATTATATTTATTTAACTCAATTTGTACATTATATTAAAAATTTTAAAAAACCAGAACCTTATAAAGGAAAAGGTTTATTATTAAAAAATGAAAAAATCATTCAAAAAGAAGGAAAAAAAAGTAAAAAATAATTAGATATGATAAAAAAAAAAATAATAATAATAATATTTTATTAAATTTATTATTTAAATCAAAAAATTTATACGGTGAATCATTAAAAGATACTAATAAAGATATCATGCCTTTTATTTATGGTGTTAGACATAATTATGCTATTATAAATTTAAAAAATGTTTCTTTTTATTTAAAAAGAATATTTAAATTAATAGAATATACTTTAAATAATAAAGAAAAAATATTAATAATAGGAAATTCTGAAGATGTTCAATTTTTAACAAATAAAAAATTTATTAAAAATAATAAAAATATTCTTTTTTTTAATAAAGAATGGGTGAATGGCTTAATAACTAATAAAATAAGGAATAAAGTTTTTAATGAAGAAATTAATTCTTTATTAGACAAAAATGAAATAAAATTGATTATAATAATTAAAAGTTCAATTAATGAAAAATTTTTAAATAAAGAATTATCAATATTGAATATTCCAATTATTTCTTTTATAAATACAAGTCAAAGTTTACAAAATATTAATTATCCAATTGTTAGTAATTCTAAAAATATAAAATCATTATATACATTAATGTATTTATTAAGAAAAATATTTTAATAATATGAATAAATTAAGACCTCGAAATAAAATCTGTTTTCAAAATAACAGTAATCCTCATGCATATTTAAAAGTATCAAAATTAAAAAAAAAAAAATGGAATTTATTTAAAAAAAGATTAAAATATAAAAAAGAAATAAAACCAGAAAAAAGAAATAAATTTTTTCAAAAAAGATTATTTGAAAAACAACAATTCAAAAATTTTTATGGTTGTATTCCTGAATATCAATTAAAAAATTTATTTAAAAAATTATCAAAAAGAAAAAATAAAATCAATATTTTTAAAAATTTTGTTATTACTTTAGAAAGTCGTTTAGATATAAATGTTTTAAGATTAAAATTAGCTAAAACAATATTTCAAGCAAAACAGCTAATAAATCATAAAAAAAAAAAGTTAATAATAAAATTGTAAGTAAACCTAATTTATTATTAAAAAAAGGTGATCTTATTAGTATTGTTAATTCATAAATGAAAAAAAATCAAATACAAAAAAAAAATTTTATATACAAAAAAAAAAAATTTATAGAAAAAGAAGAAAAAAAAATAAATAAAAATAATCAAAATTATTATTTATATAAAAATAAAAAATTAAAAAAAGGTATTTTTTAAAAAAACCTAAATTTAATGAAATTATGTATCCTTTTTTTTTAAATTTAAAATTAGTAAATGAATATTTAAAAAAAAAATAAAAATTTAAACCATTTTAATGGTTTAAGTATAATAAAAAAAGCATTAAGTGGATGCCTTGGCATTAATTTTATTTTTAGGACGTAAAAATGCGAAAAGCTATATTGAATATAAAAATATTTTGAAATATAGATCTCCTAAAGAAAACTTTTTCTATGTGAAAATTTGAAAAACAGTGAATTGAAATATCTTAGTAACTGTTATAAAAATCAAACGAGAATCCGTGAGTAGTGACGAGCGAAAATGGACTTAGGTTTATAAAAATTATAAAAATATTATTTGAAAAATTTTAAAAAATTTACCAAAGAAGGTTAAAGTCCTGTAAAATGATATCAATTTTTATATTAGTAAGAAGAGATATGTGTAGTCTTTTTTGAAAATTGGGGAACCACCCTCAAAACCTTTAAGAATTAATGACCGATAGTGAACAAGTACTGTAAAGGAAAGGTGAAAAAGAACTTTCGAGTTTGAAATAATTCTGAAACTTAATGTTAACAATCAATTGGAACTTTTTATTAAAGTGACAGTGTACCTTTTGCATAATGGGCCAGCAAGTTTATTTTTATAGCAAGCTTAATTTTATAAAGTAGGCGTAGATAACACAAGTTTTAAAATGCTTTTTAGTTATAAAAATAAGACCCGAAACCGAGTGATCTAACCATGAACAGATTGAAAAATAGGTAAAACTATTTGGAGGATCGAACTCACATGTGTGGCAAAATATGGAGATGATTTGTGGTTAGGAGTGAAAGGCTAATCAAACTCGGAGATAGCTGGTTTTCCGCGAAATCTATTGAAGTAGAGCATTTAAAAGCTTTTTTTGGGGTAGAGCACTCATTGAGCTAGGGGGCGTAAAAACTTACTGAACTCTTAGAAACTCCGAATACGAAAAAAGGTAATTTAAATAGACAGACATTAGGCGCTAAGGTCTATTGTCAAGAGGGAAACAGCCCAGATTGATCGCTAAGGTCTCTAAATAATATTCTAAGTGAAAAAGGAAGTAAAGAAATGATGACAACCAGTAGGTAGGCTTGGAAGCAGCCATCCTTTAAAGAAAGCGTAATAGCTCATTGGTCTAGTTTTTTTGCGCCTAAAATGTATCGAGACTTAAGAAATTTACCGAAGCGGCAAGTTTTATTTTTATAAAATAAAACGGTAGCGGAACATTCTGTATGTTGATAAAGATATATTGTAAAATATGTTGAAGATATCAGAAAAGAAAATGCTGGCATTAGTAACAAAAAATAATGAAAAAAATCATTATCACCGTAAATTCAAGGGTTTCTATGTTAAGATGTATTTCATAGAGTGAAACGGCCCCTAAGGAAGATTTGACGAAAGCAAATTCTGATGGGATAATTTTTAAATTAAATTTTTTTAAAAAGTGACAAAAAGTTAAACTTTTTCAGGAAACAGCTTTTTAAAACAAAAACCGTACCCTAAACCGACACAGGTGAATAGGTCGAGTAGACTAAGGTGAATGAGAGAACTATATTGAAGGAACTCGGCAAAATGACTCTGTAACTTCGGGAGAAAGAGTACCTTATGAAAATAAGGTGGCACAGAATAGGGGGTTGCGACTGTTTAATAAAAACTTAGGACTCTGCTAAATGGTAACATGATGTATAGGGTCTGACACCTGCCCGGTGCTGGAAGATTAATAGGAGATGTTTAAGCATTGAATGGAAGTCCCAGTAAACGGCGGCCGTAACTCTGACGGTCCTAAGGTAGCGAAATTCCTTGTCGGGTAAGTTCCGACCTGCATGAATGGTGTAACGACATCCCCCGCTGTCTCCAATATAGACTCAGTGAATTTGAATTATCCGTGAAGATGCGGATTCTCTATAGTTAGACGGAAAGACCCCGTGAAACTTTTACTACATCTTTATATTGTTATTCTATCTAATATGTGTGCATAAGTGGGAATCTTTGAGACCTTCACGCAAGTGAATTGTTTAGATGACATTGAAATACCACTCTTATTAAAATAGATAACTAATATTTTTAAAAATAGACAGTGTATGGTTGGTAGTTTGATGGGGCGGTCACCTCCTAAGAGTAACGGAGGTGTACAAAGAGTAAGCTCAAATTGGATTTTAAATATCAATTGTAGAGCGCAATGGTATAAGCTTGCTTGACTGTAAGATAGACATATCGAGCAGGGACGAAAGTCGGTCATAGTGATCCGATAATTCTTGGTGGAAAGATTATCGCTCAACGGATAAAAGGTACTCCGGGGATAACAGGCTGATGACTCCTAAGAGCTCCTATCGACGGAGTCGTTTGGCACCTCGATGTCGATCATCACATCCTCATGGAGCTGAAGAAGGTTCCAAGGGTTCGGCTGTTCGCCGATTATAGTTAAAATGGTACGTGAGTTGGGTTTAGAACGTCGTGAGACAGTTTGGTTCCTATCTTCTATAGATATTTTGAAAAATGAAAAGAATCTAACTCTAGTACGAGAGGACCGAGAAGGGTAAATCTCTGGTGTATCGGTTGTGTTTATTAAGCATCGCCGAGTAGCTAAATTTATTTTGGATAATTACTGAAAGCATCTAAGTAAGAAACATTCTCTTAAAATTTTTTCAAATGAAAACTGTAATAGACTATTACATTGATAGGTTTTAAGTGCAAGTATTGTAAATATTCAGCTTAAAAATACTAAAAGTTTCAAAAATTTTATTTTTATTATATTTCTTTCTTTGTAGCTCAATGGTAGAGCAATGGCTGTTAACCATTAGGTTGTAGGTTCAAATCCTATCAAAGAAGTTATATATTTTAGGTCGAATAGCCAAGTCCGGTTTAAGGCAGTAGTTTGCTAAACTATCTATTTTTAATAACTCGTGGGTTCAAATCCCACTTCGACTTATTTTCATATTTCTATTTTAAATAATGATGATGTAGTTTAATGGTAGAGCGTGGGAATCATAATCCTAATGTTGTAGGTTCAAATCCTACCATCATTAAACGGAAGGTAGCATAGTATGGTTTAATGCATCTGTTTTGGGAACAGAAGATCAAAGGTTCGAATCCTTTTCTTCCGATTTATATATATAAAGTTTTATTATTTTTCATTTTATAAAATGTACAAATTTATTTTTCATTTAATAATTATGTTATTACAATCTGCAAAATTTATTGGTGCTGGATTAGCTACTATTGGATTAGCAGGTGCTGGTATTGGTATCGGTTCTGTTTTTAGTTCATTAGTTTTAGGTATTTCTAGAAACCCTTCTTTACAACAAGATTTAACAAGAACAGCTATTTTAGGTTTCGCTTTAACTGAATCTATCGCGTTATTCTGTTTAATGATTGCTTTCTTAATCTTATTCGCTTTTTAATTTAAATTTTATATTATTTTTATTAAAATAAAAATAATAAAACAGTTTTAGTTCTAATATAAAATAAAATATTATAATAAATTTTTTAAATTTATTATAATATTTTATTATTTGATATTTTTAATATACAAAAAATTAAAAATATTAAATAATAATATTGTAATTTATATAAAATAAAATAGATAAAAACATTATATTTATTAAAAAAATAGTACTTATTAATATTAATAAAGAATAATGATAAATATATCCTGTTTGTAATAATATCACTTGTTTACTTAAATAAGAAAAAATTGTAACTAAACCATAAGGACCAAACATTTCAATTAAACCTTTATCTATCATTTTATATGAATAATTATAACCAATTTTTAATACATATTGATTTATAAATTCATAGTAAATTTTATCAAAATACCATTTTCTATTTAAAAAATTATAAAAATATAAACCGATATTAGATGTTTTTAATTCATATAAAAATTTAAATTTGAAAAAATATAAGTAAAAAGCACTAAATAATCCACAAAAACTTAAAATTACTGGTAATAATTTTATAAAAGTTGGTAAAAATTCTGCATCAATCATTTGATTATTTATAGGATTTATATAAATAGAATTATTCCAAAAATTTGATCCTAAACCTACAAACATATCTCTAGATAAATAACCAATAAAAATACTACCAAAAGCTAAAATACCTAAAGGTAAACCCATTTCTAAAGGCACATCATGTGCATGTTTGATTACATTTTTATATGCATTTGTTTCACTTAAAAAAGCAAAAAATAATAATCGAGTCGAATAAAAAGCAGTAAAAAAAGCACCAATAGTACCTAACCAATAAGCAAAATGACCTGTTTCACTAAAACTAGCAAAAGAAATTTCTAATATAAGATTTTTGAATAAAAACCTGTTAAAAAAGGAAATCCCATTAATGATAGTGATCCTATTAAGAACATTATATATGTAAAAGGTAAAATTCGTCTTAATCCACCCATTTTTCTAATATCTTGTTCATCACTCATAGCATGAATAACTGCACCAGAACATAAAAAAAGTAAAGCTTTAAAATACGCGTGATTAGATAAGTGAAATATAGCTAAAGGATAATTTGATAAACCACAAGCAAAAAACATATAACCTAATTGACTACATGTTGAATATGCAACAATTTTTTTAAAATCATTTTGAACTAAACCTACAGTACTTGCAAAAAAAGCAGTAGAAGCACCTATAATTGTAACAATTTTTAATGAGAAAATAGAATATTCAAAAATAGGAGAACAACGAGCAGTTAAATAAACACCTGCAGTAACCATTGTTGCCGCATGTATTAAAGCAGAAACCGGTGTAGGTCCTTCCATTGCATCAGGTAACCATAAATGTAAAAAAATTTGAGCTGACTTACCCATAGCACCTATAAAAATTAAAATACAGGCTACATCTATAATATTTAAACTATAATTAAAAAAAATAAAATTATAATTTTCTACAATAGAAATAGCAGCAAAAGAACTAAAATATTCAACAGTTCTTATATTAAAAAAGATAGTTAATATACCTAAAATTAAAATTAAATCACTAATACGATTAACTAACATAGCTTTTATCGCTGCTTTATTTGCTTGTAATCTTGTAAACCAAAAATTAATTAATAAGAAAGAACAAAATCCAACACCTTCCCAACCTACGAACATTTGTATAAAATTATCACCAGTTACTAAAATAATCATGAAAAAGGTGAATAAAGATAAATATGACATAAAACGAGATAAATGTGGATCATTTACCATATATTGAGATGAGTATAAATGAACTAATGTTGATATACTTGTAACAACAATTAACATAACCATTGTTAATGTATCAAATAAAAAACTCCAATTACAAGTAAAAAGACCACTATTAATCCAAGTAGCTAAATAAATTAAATACTCATAATGATTTGTAATTGAATTATAAAAAATTATTAATGAAAAAATAAAACTTAAGAATGTTGTTAAAGTGGTTATTATTACAGAACCATTTCGTCCTATAAAAAAACCAAAAAAACCGGAAGCAATTGATCCGAAAAGAGGTAAGAATATTATAGATAATAGTAACATAATTTTATTATAAGATATATATAATTTGATATTATAAAAATATCAAATAAAAATTATTTTTAAGTAAAAAAAATAATTAAATAAAACAAGGAAAGTAGGATTCGAACCTACATTAAGGGTTTTGGAGACCCACGCTCTACCATTAAACTATTTCCTCTTAAAAATAATTAATTTTAAAAAAAATTAATTATTTTTTTGTATTTTTTTACCATATAATAAAGTTACGTATACTATATAGAAGAATAACATTGCAGAAAAGAATGATATATATGAACCAAAAGAAGATACAGCATTCCAACCACTATAAGCATCTGGGAAATCAGGTACTCTTCTAGGCATACCAGCTAATCCTAAGAAATGCATTGGGAAGAAAGTTAAATTTACACCTATAAAGAATAACCAGAAATGAATTTGTCCTAAAACTTCAGGATATTTTCTTCCAGTAATTTTTCCAACCCAATAATAGAATCCAGCAAAAATACCAAATACAGCTCCCATAGATAATACATAATGGAAGTGTGCTACAATATAATAAGTATCGTGTATAGCTATATCAATACCTGATGTAGACATAACAACACCAGTTACTCCACCTATAACGAATAATAATAAGAAACCTACGGTGAACATCATAGGTGTTTCAAATTTTAAAGAACCACCCCACATAGTTGCTAACCAACTAAAGATTTTAATACCTGTAGGAACTGCAATAATCATTGTAGCAGCAGAGAAATATGCTCTTGTATCAACATCTAAACCTACGGTGAACATATGGTGTGCCCAAACGATAGATCCTAATAAACCAATAGATAACATAGCATAAACCATACCTAAATATCCAAAAACATTTTTTTCTTGAAAAAGTTGCAATTACATGACTAATTACACCAAAAGCTGGTAAAATTAAAATATAAACTTCAGGGTGTCCAAAAAACCAAAATAAATGTTGATATAATACAGGATCACCTCCACCAGATGGATCGTAGAATGAAGTATTTAAATTTCTATCAGTTAATAACATAGTAATTGCTCCTGCTAATACAGGTAATGTTAATAATAATAAAAATGCTGTAATAAAAACAGACCAAACAAATAAAGGTAATCTATGGAAACTTAAACCAGGAGCTCTCATGTTATAAATAGTTGAAAGAAAATTAATAGCACCTAATAATGATGAAATACCAGATAAGTGTAAACTAAAAATAGCTAAATCTACAGAAGGACCTGAATGTGCTTGTACACTTGATAATGGTGGGTAAACAGTCCAACCAGTACCAGCACCTGATTCAACAAGAGCTGAAGATACTAATAATAATAATGAAGGAGGTAATAACCAAAACTAATATTATTCATTCTAGGGAAAGCCATATCTGGTGCACCAATCATTAAAGGTACAAACCAGTTACCAAAGCCTCCAATTTAAAATAGGCATAACCATAAAGAAAATCATTAAGAAAGCATGTGCAGTAACAACAACATTATATAAATGATGATTTCCCATAAAAATTTGATTACCAGGTTGTGCTAATTCCATTCTTATTAAAAGAGATAATGTTGTACCAACTACACCAGAAAAAGCACCAAAAATCAAATATAGTGTACCTATATCTTTATGATTAGTTGAAAAAAGCCATCTAGTTGACCAATTAGATATTTTTTGTAAGTTCATAATAATTGAATTTTTAATATTTATAAAAAAGTATTTCTTTTAAAATTTTTATTTTAATAATTAAAGATATCATTTTTCTTTAATAAAAAAAAATAATATTCAAAAATAAAAAAAGTATTTTAATTTTTATTTTTGATAATTTAATTAGTTTTTTTTTTTTAAAAAAAATTAATTTTTTTTTTATACTTTTAAAATCTGAAAATAGTAATAATATTATTAATAAAGATATTATAATTTTTAATAAACATATATTAATAAAAAGATTATGCATCAAAATCAAAAAATTAACTTTATTTTTTAACCAAACTAAATAATCTTTCTAATGAAACTGCTTCTACAAAACAATTGGCATAAAACCATGATTTTATTCCACAAAATTTCACTACATTGACCAAAAAAACACCTTCTCTTTTTAATATACATAGAAGTTTGATTTAAACGACCTGGACAAGCATCTAATTTAATACCTAAAGAAGGAACAGCCCATGAATGTAAAACATCTGATGCTGTAAATTAAAACTCTAATATGACTATTTGTTGGTACAAAACACTCTGTTATCTACTTCTAATAATCTAAATTGACCTATTTCTATCAATCATTTCTTGAACCATATATAACTATCAAAAATAATTAAAGGTTCATCAGCAAAATTTCTAAATATATCAGAATATTCATAACTCCAATAACCATTGACTACCGATTACTTTTAAAGTAATTATAGGATCAATGATTTCATCCATAGAATATAATAAAGCGAAAGAGGAACAGCCACTGTTTAATAAAATTAATGCTGGAATAGTAGTCCAAATTATTTTTCGATAGTAGCACCGTGAACAAATGTAGCAGGAATTGGATTTTTTTTTTCATCAAATAAAGTTTACTACTCTAAATAACATCCAACAAACAAAAACAGTTACAATTATTAAAAAAAACATTAAATCATGGTGGAATTAATAAATACCTTCCATTACAGGTGTAGCAGGGTCTTGAAAACCTATTTGCCAAGGTTCAGCCATGTCTAAAAAAGCTTATTTGGTTTATATAGTTTGTTATCATATTCTTTTTTAATACAATTTTTTATTTTATATATATACACCTTAAATTTTTTCTAAAACAAAAAAAATATTTTTAAAATAGTTTATAATAATATAATTATTAATTTTTATATAATATTTTTTTAAATAAAAAATATTATAAATAAGATAACTTTTTTTGTAAAAAATTTATCTTTTTAGTAATAAAGTAATATTTTTTTTTTTTTTTTTATGGTTACTATATATATAAATGGTATAAAAACTTAAAAGTAAATAAAAATTTAACAGTATTACAAGCTTGTAATAACTTAAAATTGAAATACCAAATTCTGCTTTCAGGAAAATTTACAAATTGCAGGTAATTGTCGTATGTGCTTAGTTGAAATTGAAAATTCACCTAAACCTGTTGCTTCTTGTGCTATGCCAGTAATGAATAATATGAAAATTTTTACTGATACACCTTTAGTACAAAAAGCTAGAGAAAGTGTTTTAGAATTTTTATTGATCAATCATCCTTTAGATTGTCCAATATGTGATCAAGCTTCAGAATGTGATTTACAAGATCAAACACTTATTTTTTGGTTCAGATAGAAGTCGTTTTTTTTTTAAAAAACGTGTTGTTGAAGACAAATATTGTGGACCTTTTATTAAAACAATAATGACTAGATGTATTCATTGTACACGTTGTGTTCGTTTTGCTAATGAAATTTGTGGTATTGATAATTTAGGTACAACTGGACGTGGTAATAAAACAGAAATAAACTTTTATTATCCTAATATATTTAATTCTGAATTTTCAGGAAATTTAATTGATTTATGCCCAGTAGGTGCTTTAACATCAAAACCTTTTACTTTTAAAGCAAGAACTTGGGAATTAAAAAGAAAAGAAGGTGTTGATATTTTAGATTCTATAGGATCAAATATAAAAGTAGATATTTTTAATAATGAAGTTGTTCGTATATTACCTAAAACTAATTTTATATAAAATAAAGAATGGATTTCAAATAAAACCCGATTTTTTTTTGATAGTTTAAAATATCAAAGAATAAAAATAATATTAAAGATAATAATAATAAATTTAATAAAATATCATGGTCTCAAGCTTTAAATATTTTAAATAAAAAATTAAATCTAGAAGATGGTTCAAATGTTAAAAACAATTATAGGTGATTTAACTGATTTAGAATCTTTATTTTTATTAAAAAAAAATTTAAACAAAATGGGTTTTTTCTAATATTATTTTTGAAAAATATTTAAATGAAAATAATTTAAAAATTAATTCTGATTTAACAAATAATTTATTTATTTAATAATAATATGAAAACTATTGAAGATAGCGATGTTTGTTTAATAATAAATAGTAATATTAGAAAAGAAGGTTCTATTTTAAATATTCACTTAATAAATAGATTAAAAAAAGGTAATTTTGATATAGCTTATATTGGTCATAATAATAATTTTACTTTTTCCTATTCAAAATTTAGGTTTAAATAATGAAACTTTAATTAAAATTTTATTAGGAAAGCATAGTTTTTGTAAAAAATTAAAAAAAGCAAAAAATCCTTTAATAATTGTTGGTGAAAATGTATTAAATCAAAAAAATGGTTTTTATCTTATTTCAAAATTTAAAGAATTAAATACATTTAAAAATAATAATATAAATTTTTTAATTCAACAACTAGTTTTATAAATTTTTTAGAAATAAATTTTAATAATTTTCAAAAAAAAAAAAAAAATGCAAATATTTATTATTTATATAATACTAATTTAAAAAATAAATTAAAACAAGATAAAAATAATTTTGTAATATATCAAGGCCATCATTTTACTGAAGATGCTCAAAAATCAAATTTAATTTTACCTGGATTAACTTTCTTAGAAAAAAAAGGTATATATAAATTTAGAAGGTAGGGTTCAAAAAAATGATCAAATTTTAAATCTATCAACAGAACAAAGAAAAGATTCTATTATATTTAAATATATTTATAAATTTATTATAAAAAAAATCAATTAGAAAAAAAAGAAAAATCTTTTTTCTTATTAAAAGAAATATTACCTTATTTATCAAATAAAAAATTAAAAATAATAATAATTTTTACTTTGAAAGAAAAAAAATTAACATTAATTTAAATTTTTTAAACTCTTTAATAAAAAATCATTATTATACTAATATTTTAGAAGAATATTCAAAAATAATTATTAATTCTAAAAAAATAATAAAAGATAATAATAATTTTAGATAAAAAAAACAAATAAAATATGATATACACAATATTAAAAATCTTAATTTTAATTTTACCTTTATTAATTTCTATAGCTTATTTTACTTTAGTAGAACGTAAAGTATTAGCTTCAATACAACGTAGACGTGGTCCTAATGTAGTCGGTGTTTTTGGTTTATTACAACCATTAGCTGATGGTTTAAAACTTTTTGTTAAAGAAACTGTATTACCTAGTAATGCTGATATTATTTTATTTGTTATAGCGCCTATTTTAACTTTTTTTTTAAGTTTATTAAGTTGGGTTATTATTCCTTTAGGTTTTGGTATGTTTTATACTGAATTAAATATAGGTATTCTATATTTATTAGCAATATCATCTTTAGGAGTTTATGGAATAATTATTGCAGGATGGTCAAGTAATTCTAAATATTCTTTCTTAGGTGCTTTAAGATCAACAGCTCAAATGGTTTCATATGAATTGACTATAGGTTTTTCAATATTATCAGTTATTGTTTGTGCTAAATCTTTAAATTTAATTGAAATAGTTTTAGCACAAAAAACTATTTGGTATTGTATACCATTGTTTCCAATTTTTATTTATTTTTTTTATATCATGTTTAGCAGAAACTAATAGACACCCTTTTGATTTACCTGAAGCTGAAGCTGAATTAGTTTCAGGTTATAATGTAGAATACTCTGCTATGGGTTTTGCTTTATTCTTTTTAGGTGAATATGCTAATATGTTATTAATGAGTACTTTAACAAGTCTTTTATTTTTAGGAGGTTGGTTAGCACCTTTTCCTTTTAACTTGCATTTTTTAAATATTTTACCAGGTTCATTTTGGTTAAGTTTAAAAATATGTTTTTTCGTAGTACTTTTTGTAGTAGCTAGAGCTATTTTACCTAGATACCGTTATGATCAATTAATGAGATTAGGTTGGAAGGTTTTCTTACCTTTTACTATTAGTTGGTTTCTATATACTTCTAGTATTTTAATTAGTTTTAATTGGTTATAAAAATGAATATTTTAAATCATTTTATTGTAAATTTCTTTTTATTTTGTCTAGGTTTATTCGGTATTGTTTTAAATCGACAAAATATTATAATTATCTTAATGTCTATTGAATTATTATTATTATCAATAAACTTAAATTTTATTTATTTTTCAGTTTTTTTAGATGATTTAATAGGTCAAATATTTTCTTTATACATTTTAACAGTAGCTGCTGCTGAATCTGCTATTGGTTTAGCTATTATGATACTTTTTTTTAAAATATATGGTGATATTTCTATCTATAAAATAAATTTATTATCTTTATAATAAATTTATTTTTAATTATTAATTTATTGAAAAATAAATTAATATAATATAAAAAAAAAAATTTTTATGTTATTCATCAACATTAAAAACTTTAAAAATTTAATCAAAATATTCGAAAATAAAATTTATTTATATTTTGTTTTTTATTTTTTTCCAAAAATTATAAAAATAATACAATTTTTTTATATACTACTTTTTTTACTTATTGTTTTTAAAAGCTTTTTAATAAGTACTTCATTAATAAATATTATATTTATTCAAATATATAATATTTTACAACCCACTACTTTATGCATGGAAAATGTCCAAGAAAATGAAAATTTAGTAGTTAATTTATTTAAAAAATTAGATCAAGATATCGATAATATACTTTTAGAATTTAAAAATTATCCACTTTTGTCACGTGAAGAATTTTATAAAATAAAAAAAAATAGTATATATGATATTACGAGTTATTTAAAACTAGGTGCTGAAATTGAACGAAGAAAAAATATTCCAGCAACATTTTGCTTTTTATTATCCAGTATAGAGGGTATAAATTTTAATGATTATTACTTTTCAACACATATTTTAAAATTATTATTAAAAGAAAATAATTTCTTGTTTTTAAATACCTTAAAAATAATAGAAATTTTCGATAATTTTCAAACTGAAAATACTGGTAGTAGCGGTGAATCTTCAGTAGAGTATGATTCTGAAGATTTAGAACATAGTAAGGATATAAAAATAATAAAATTATATAGGTTTTTTAGAAGATACTTTAATTACAAATAATATAGTTCTTTATACATGTCATACATCTTTTTTAAAAACTATCGAATCTTTTACAGGTTTTAATAATTCTATATTTATAGCTAATAAATATTTAATTTCTAATCAAATAAATAAAGATTTATCAGAAAAAATATTAAGTTTTATTTTTAATAAAAAAGAATTATATAAATCTTTAGAAGATTATTTAACAGCTCATAAAGAATTATATAGTTTTATATATTCAGTTAATTTACGACTTGAAACTCAAATAAGTTTTCTTAAAGAATCACCTGAAGAAAATATAGATGAAATATTAGATTTTCCTCAGTTTTCAGAGTTTTTCGATATGGAAGATATTTTTGAAAATAAAAAAGAAAATCATATTTTAAATTTTTCTATAAATTATCCAAATTTTTTTTTAATAAATGATACAAAAATAAATCCTAAAATAGAAAATGAAAATTTTGAACCGGAAGATTTAAATCAATTATTAGTAATAGATGAAAATAAAATTCAATCTAATTATCTAAAAAATATTAAATCTTTAAGTTCAAAAGATTTTTGTACTGAAATAAAAAAAAATTTATTTGATTTACGTAAAAATTATATACATAATGATAATGCAAGGAATAATTTGAACTTTAATGATCATTTAGAACCCTTTTTAGAAAAAAAAAAATAAATTACATGATGATTTTGATCAACTACAAAATAATCAAGAATTATTTTTAAAAACTTTAAAGACAAAAAATTTTAAATATAGTGACAAAATAAAACTTTTAGAATCTTTTGATGACTTAACTGTAACAAAAAAATCAAGGTTTAGTTCAAAATGATTTTAAAAAAATTGTTGCATATTCAACATGTAGTCAATTAGGTTATATGTTTTTTGCTTGTGGTTTATCAAATTATCCTTTAGCTATATTTCACTTATCTAATCACGCGTATTTTAAAGCTTTACTTTTTTTATGTTCTGGTGCAGTTATTCATGCTATGAGTGATGAACAAGATATTAGAAAAATGGGTGGATTAAGACGAATTTTACCTTTTACATATATAATGTTCTTAATAGGATCACTATCATTAATGGGATTTCCTTTTTTAACAGGTTTTTATTCAAAAGATCTTATATTAGAAATTTCTTTTGCTAGTTTTAGTGAAACAGGTCATTTTGCTTATTGGTTAGGTACTATTGGTGCTTTTTTTACTGCTTTTTATTCGACTCGATTATTATTTTTTGCTTTTTTAAGTGAAACAAATGCATATAAAAATGTAATCAAACATGCACATGATGTGCCTTTAGAAATGGGTTTACCTTTAGGTATTTTAGCTTTTGGTAGTATTTTTATTGGTTATTTATCTAGAGATATGTTTGTAGGTTTAGGATCAAATTTTTGGAATAATTCTATTTATATAAATCCTATAAATAATCAAATGATTGATGCAGAATTTTTACCAACTTTTATAAAATTATTACCAGTAATTTTAAGTTTTTGTGGATTATTTAGTGCTTTTTACTTATATTTTTTCAAATTTAAATTTTTATATGAATTAAAAACATCTAATATCGGTTTATATTTTTATAATTTTTTAAATAGAAAATGGTATTTTGATAAAATTTACTATGAATTTATAAATCAATATGTATTAAAAATTGGTTATAATTATTCATATAAAATGATAGATAAAGGTTTAATTGAAATGTTTGGTCCTTATGGTTTAGTTACAATTTTTTCTTATTTAAGTAAACAAGTGATATTATTACAAACAGGATATATTTATCATTATTCTTTATTAATATTAATAAGTACTATTTTTTTAATAAATATAATGTTTTTATCTATTTTATTTTATATAAATTACAATATTATTATTTTAATATTTTTAATTTTTTGTATATTAAAAATATCAAATAATAAAATATTATAATAAATTTAAAAAATTTATTATAATATTTTATTTTATATTAGAACTAAAACTGTTTATATTATTTTTATTTTAATAAAAATAATATAAAATTTAAATTAAAAAGCGAATAAGATTAAGAAAGCAATCATTAAACAGAATAACGCGATAGATTCAGTTAAAGCGAAACCTAAAATAGCTGTTCTTGTTAAATCTTGTTGTAAAGAAGGGTTTCTAGAAATACCTAAAACTAATGAACTAAAAACAGAACCGATACCAATACCAGCACCTGCTAATCCAATAGTAGCTAATCCAGCACCAATAAATTTTGCAGATTGTAATAACATAATTATTAAATGAAAAATAAATTTGTACATTTTATAAAATGAAAATAATAAAACTTTATATATATAAATCGGAAGAAAAGGATTCGAACCTTTGATCTTCTGTTCCCAAAACAGATGCATTAAACCATACTATGCTACCTTCCGTTTAATGATGGTAGGATTTGAACCTACAACATTAGGATTATGATTCCCACGCTCTACCATTAAACTACATCATCATTATTTAAAATAGAAATATGAAAATAAGTCGAAGTGGGATTTGAACCCACGAGTTATTAAAATAACTGATAGTTTAGCAAACTACTGCCTTAAACCGGACTTGGCTATTCGACCTAAAAATATATAACTTCTTTGATAGGATTTGAACCTACAACCTAATGGTTAACAGCCATTTGCTCTACCATTGAGCTACAAAGAAAGAAATATAAATAAAAAAATAAAATTTTTGAAACTTTTAGTATTTTTAAGCTGAATATTTTACAATACTTGCACTTAAAACCTATCAATGTAATAGTCTATTACAGTTTTCATTTGAAAAAATTTTAAGAATGGTTTCTTACTTAGATGCTTTCAGTAATTATCCAAAATAAATTTAGCTACTCGGCGATGCTTTAAAACAACCGATACACCAGAGATTTACCCTTCTCGGTCCTCTCGTACTAGAGTTAGATTCTTTCATTTTTCAAAATATCTATAGAAGATAGAACCAAACTGTCTCACGACGTTCTAAACCAACTCACGTACCACTTTAATCGGC
>JAKVDI010000251.1:0-23990 GCA_022836835.1 Pythium insidiosum | reverse complement strand
CTCAATCTGCTATCATTTTCGTTCGTTGCGGTGCTCTCTCTCTCTCTCTCTCTCTCTTTCTCTCTCTTGATCTTTGCTCTACTCCATCTGATTTTTTTTTTTTTTTTTGCGTCTTGCTCTGCGTTTTTGCTCGGCGAATTCACTCCAACGACCGGAGTGAGGCGTCACCTCACACCGTCGGACGCAGTCACCGATCCCTTCATATGGTCGACACGACAGATTTCCTCCGATGCGTCATAATCAGTCTCTTTGCATTGGTCATCTGGCTCTGGCTGGTGGCTTGCATCATGCGTGCCGTGCCCACGCCTTGTCGCTCAGCTTCGCCGTGGCCATCACAGCGCAGCGCAAAGAGTGCTCTCTGCGATCCATGTGGGAGCAAAAGCGTGGAATCGTTCTTCGTCTTGGGTTTTGGGTGCGTGATCTGGCGTCATCAGCGGCCAGGTCCAGTATTTGCCACATCTGCCGCGCTCGCTCTCTCCGATCTTGTGGATGCACGTCCGCCCGTGTGGACCAACGCGGGGGAACGAATCGAGATCGACTGTTTACTGCCTGACAGAGAAGAACACAGCTTTCTGCGTTTCGATCTCGCGCGTCCAGCGTCCGGCTGTCGGAGAATCTCGTCCAGGAAGTGTCCGACCATTGCTCGCTTCACCGACGTTGGTGTCTTTCGCTCGACCAACGTTGGATTCCAACGCGACACCAACTTTTACTCGGGCGTGACAAGCAAGTCGTCCATGAAGCGTCAAGCGCTTCCGAGATGGCGCATGCGAACCTAGCAGCGAATGAAGGAGGTCGATCTCTGCATGGACATCGCAGTCGCGCCACGCGCTGCGCGTTGCAGTCTTTAAAGACCGCACCAACGCCGTCCCACTCGCCAAGTTTCAGCTCTCCGCGCGTCGTCGTCGTCGAGGAAACGCTGGTTGCCGCGTATGGCGTCGACGTCGATTTCCGCGGCCTACACGCGGCACCAAGCAGAGCGTGTTCGCCAGCAGCGAGGTCTTGTGTCGCTCCGACCGGCTGCCAAGTGGCAGCTCGAGGCGGCTCGTAGTTGCTGAGCAATCGCGACGCGCGTCACCATGTGCGAGTCGCGTTCCGCCGCACACGCGCGACGTGGGACGCCACGCGCTTGGGGAAAGCGAGTCTTCGTGGTCGTGACGACGTCTACCAAGTCGGAGCACGTGGCGCGTTGTCGTTTTCGCGCAATCTTCAAGTCAAGGTTGGCGTACCCGAACTCGTCATCTGATGTTACGCGACGCCCATGTGGCGCGCGCGAGTCGCGGATGCGTGCATCATCAAGCTAGTGGTCGTGTCGATGCGTGTGGCAAGTGGCGTCTGCATCGGCGTCGTCGTTATCGAGAAAATCGAGTTTGTATATTTTCGTCACGCCCCTTTTGAATGCCGTCGTGACGTATCTACTTCCTGATCATGCGAGCGCACTGCACCCAAGTACAGCACGCGCGCGACGCTTAGCACTTCTCGTCGGGGTCGACGGCCTCGCGCACCGAGTCGGTGAAGGCGAGGAAGGTGGCGCCTTCCTGCACCTCCATGACCTCGATGATCGTGGACGGGTCGTTGGCCGCGACGTCGAGCGCGTTGGCGGCGTCGATGAGGCGCATGTGGCTGAGCTCCTCGACGGTTTTGCCCGTGTGCTCGCTGAACTTGCGGAGGCGGTAGTCGCGCACGAGCCGCGTGGCCAGCAAGTTGTCGGGCGTCACGACGGTCTCGCTGTCGACGACGTTGGCGTTGATCTCCGAGTCGGACGTCATGCTGCGGCGGTTCCAGTTGGCCGAGCCCATGGAGAGATACACGTCGTCGATGATCACGAGCTTGCTGTGGATGTACAGGTTGCGCGACTTCTTGGTCGTGTACAGCTGCACCTTGTTGGGGAACTGCTTCTGCAGCGGCTCGACCATCTGGAAGAGGTACTTGGCGTAGCCCGTGATGCGGTTGTCGTTGCCCGTGCGCTGCGCGACGATGATCACGCGCTGCAGGCGCGGCAGCACGTCGAGCAGCGCCTGCAGCAGCTCTGGCACGAGGATAAAGTACTGGTCCTCGATGTAGATAAAGTTCTTGGCGTTGCGAATGGCCTTGAGGCGCGACGCCAGGATCGACTTCTCGCCGCGCGGCGCGTACTCGTCGTAGTGCGTGTACTTGCAGCTGTACGTGCGCGCGATCTGCACGTGGTGGTTCTTGCGCGTCGCGAGATCCAGCGGCCCGCGCGCGTCGATGGCCGGCAGCGCCGAGTACTCGGGGTTCTCAAAGTCGAGCATGTCGTCCAGGCGGTCCTGCGACGGCTTGACCTTGGAGTTCCAGCGCGAGAGAAAGTTGGCCGCGACGTCCTTGGTCGCAGGGCCCTGGATGCGCAGGTGCGCGTCGACCCAGCCGTCGTACGCGCGGCGGATGTTGGCGCGCTTGCGGAGCTCCGCCTGGTCGTGCTTCACCGTGTCCCAGCGGTCGATCGTCATGTCGACGCCGCCGACGTACGTGATGAGCTCGTTCTGGCGGCGGATCACCACGGTCTTCTGGTGGTGCGACGACGAGATCGACGGCAGCCGGTCGTCGAACACGAAGCGCGCGGGGCCGCCGACCGCCGGCTTGGGCAGCTCGTTGTTCAGGAAGTCGCGCACCTTGATCGTGTCCTTGCGCTTCAGCAGGTTCGACCACACGAGCGCGCGCACGTCGGCGCCGCGCGCGACGGCGCGCTGCATCGTCGCCTGCACGCTCGAGACCGCGCCCGTCGGGTCCACGAGCGGCTCGTACGGGATGTTGGCCACGGCCCACCCCGTGAAGTAGACGCTGTCGTTTGCGGCGGTCCGCTCAATGTCCTGGTACAGCGACGAGAAGTACTCGTTCGTCGCGACGAACGTCTCGATCTCGTTGCCGCTCGTGTACACGCTCAGGTTCTGGCGCGGGACCCCGCCGCGCGACGCCGTGAGCTCGGCTTCCGTGAGAAACCACGACTCGGGGTCGAGCGACGGCTGCGTCGGGCGGATCTCGGAACCGTCCGTGACGTCGGCGCCGGCCTGCAGCATCGGCTGGCACTGCATGCGGCGGAAGCTGAACTCGCAGAGGTGGCACGGCGCACAAATGCACGTGCTCGACGCCATCGACAGCGGGTTCTTGAGCGCGCGGCACGTGAAGCCGCTGCGCCCCGCGGCGACGGTCGACGACGGGCTCGCGAGCAGCCACACGAGCGCCGCGAGCAGCACGGACAGCGACAGCGACGGAGACCGCATGCTAGAAAGAGGAAGAAGGAGGACGATTCCGATGTCGTCTACTACCAGTGAGTACCTCGTGGAGGAGGTGGGTGGTGGACGTCACGCTCGGAGACAATCGACAAGTGAGCAGCTTGAGCCGCTGCGGTCGGACTCGGATGGAGGAGGAAGATGTCAAACCGTGTGACTGAGTCAGACACACAGTTGTCTTCACAAGCTCGCGTCAGAGAGAGAGACAGCTCCGTCAGTCAACTCTCATTGGGCGGCCACTCGAGCCTCGAGGCGCCGCACGCGCCGCAACTTGCAGTTGCTCGCCGCCGATCCGTCGAATTGCTTGAGCCTCGTGCCCCATCGACGGACGCGAGCAACCGGTTCTTCATGTGCTGCGACGGAAACCATGAGTTGATCTGTGGCTGGAGCCTCTGGTGGCCATGTGGCGCGTGGCTCCAGCGACGAGCCACGTCAGTCATCTCAGACTGAAGCCTGAGCGAAGTAACGGTGGCGCCACCAGCGATTCGCGCGCCCCATCGGATGCGATCTGAAGTCTGAGGATGACGGTGGCGATGGCGATGGCGATGGCACGAAACGACCGCCGCAGAGAAGCAATCCAGGCACAGGCAGGCAGCCATGATGTCGGAGGATCATGCAGACTGCTTTGCACGCGACACTGGTGGCTGCCACGCGCCGCCGCTGGGTGTGACCGCGGTTGCTGCATGGGATCGCTGCTGCTTGGAGCTGCAGCGCGTGTGTCGGTGTGTGGCTCGGACGCGAGTCGCCCATGAAAAGGGGGAGGAAAGGAAGAGAGCCAGGCAATCATGCTCATCGTGCTTGCTAAGTGAGCGGCACCCAGCCACGCATGCGCGCTTCATTGCGGCCGAGATCTGAGCCCGTGGTCTGCAGTGAAAGGCGCAATGGTGAGAGATGCATGAGGAGACGCTGCATGCAGAGCATGGCACAGTAGAATGAGAAAGTCGTTGGAGGGGTTCACCAAGTGCTCGGCGAAATCTCGTTCGTGATGATGGCATGAGGCGATGTTCCCGACGGGATGCAGCACGACAACACGCACGACCACAGAGACCGAAACGACCGAACGAGCGGCAGCTGGTGGCATCAGTCATTCAGTCGGTGCTGCATGCGCTGCGCTCCGCCATGTTGACGGTGCGTGAGAACTGCGCGCCCGACGTCAACATGCACAGCAGCACCAGCAGCACCATCGTCCATGTCCGTGCCAAGCTGCACGAAAGACCGACCGCCAGCCGAGATATCATCCACTCCGGCTGAACCGGATCTTCCAGTCCGAAAGCTGCTATTTCAATGGATTGCTCATCCGCATACTGATATAACGGTGGGCAAACACGCTAATCACAACTGAACCCATGCAGGCGCAGGTCACCCACTGTCGCCAGCCAATCAGCAACCTCGGAACCGGCCATCCGGGATCCGGAGGACGTCAATGTGGCGGAACCGCGTGGACAGGCACTCGGTCAAACAAACGAGCGCACGTCCAACACCCAACATCCGGCATCCGGTGATCCCATCGGTCTCTCATCTCTGCGCGCACGGACCGCAGAAAGAGCCTGGACAAGTGACCGCTGAAGCGCATCTCAGTGGGCGCAATGAGGCTGAAGCGCTTCGTTGCAGCCTGAAGGCTTGCTTGCTCACGCAGCCAAGACCTGCGCGACCCAAGACAGCCCACGTCTGGTTCCTTCCATGCGCAGGCCGCTCGCGCTTCAACTGAGCAGCTCTGTGCATCCTGGTCCGAACGTGAGCCTGCACCTGAACCTGAGCCTGAACCTGGACCTGAACTGAACGGCCGACGACCGAACCGACCAATCGTGCGTGCGTGGCCTCATCACCCTCCGCCCGCTGCACGGTCATTCTGACCGCGACAGCCACTGTCTGTCGCTGTCGCTGCCGCTGCCGCCGCCGCTGTCGGCGCGAGCGGTCCAAGCGCCGCTTCATTCTTTCATCTTCGCCCGCGGGAAACGAACGAGTTTTGCGTTCCGATTCTTCAGGTGTCGATACACTGGTCAGACCGCCAGTACACATTCAGTTCCCGACAGATCTCAGCGGATCACACGGCAATCAACATGCGTCCGCTTTTGGTGGTCGCAATGTGCGTCCTGGTCGCGGCGAGCGCGCCGTCCGCCACGGAGGCCACGCGCAACGGCGTCAACTGCCGCGTGCTCAAGAACCCGATCAAGATGGCCACGCGCCAGTGCATCTGCCAGCCGTGCCACATCTGCGAGCTCAAGTTTGACTGGCGCAACTCGGGATGCCAGCTCATCACGAAGCACAACCCGGACGTCACGGACGGCTCGGAGCGCCCAAGCGACACGCCAAGCCTCGACCCTCAAGCCTGGTTCCTATCCGAGGCCGAGATCACGGCGGCGCGTGGTGGTGTGCCCCGCAAGGAGCTGAGCGTCTACACGTCTGGCAATGACGTCTCCACGTTCTCCAGCACGGACGGCTTCTTTTCATCACTTCACAGCGACATGGAGTCGACTGGAGCGAACGACAGCGTCTACTTCACTGCGTGGAGCACCGACCAGGTCCCGTTCCTCCCTGTCGGCGACGAGAACGCCGACAAGACGGGCTTCAAGGCACTGGTGAAGCGTGCCGTCGATCGTGGCACTGACGTGCGCGGCATTGTGTGGCCCAATCTGCTCGAACGCAAGCAGAACCTCAAGATGCGTGACTTCATGAATGATGCGCTCCCCAAGCCAGCAGTCGGTGGCCCGGCGCGCTTTATCTTCGACGATCGCCTTCCTACACAGACATCATCGCACCACCAGAAGACCTTCGTGCTGCGCCGCCAGAACGAGCTCGTTGCGTACGTTGGCGGTATCGACCCAACATCGGATCGCTGGGACACGTCGGCTCATAACCAGGCGGAGCTTCGACGCCGCGCCAAAATCCGTCGCATGTTCGACGGATGGCTTGACGCCCACGTGCGTATCAAGGGACCTGCGGCCAAGGACGTGGCTGACAACTTCCTCTCGCGCTGGAACTCCAAGGTCAAGCCGTCGCAGGACGTGCTCGATGACATGCTCGACTTCGAGAACCCCGAGTACTCGGCGCTGCCGGCTATCAATGCCACTGGAGCCCTCAACCTTCAAACAGAGAAGAACCACCACGTGCAGATCGCGCGAACCTTCAGCTGCAAGTATAAGCGCTACGACGAGTACGCGCCGCGCGGCGAGAAGTCGATCCTGGCGTCGCGCCTCAAGGCCATTCGCAACGCCAAGAACTTTATCTACATCGAGGACCAGTACTTTGTGCTTGTGCCTGAGCTGCTGCAGGCGCTGCTCGAGGTGCTGCCGCGCCTGCAGCGCCTCATTGTTGTCGCGCAGCGCACACTCGATGAGACCAAGATCACCGGCTACGAGAAGTACGTGTTCGATATGATGGAGCCGATCCAGCGTCAGTTCCCCAACAAGTTCCAGTTCTACACGACGAAGAAGTCGCGCAAGCTCTACATTCACAGCAAGCTCGTGATCATCGATGACGCATACATTTCGGTTGGCTCGGCCAACTGGAACCGCCGCAGCATGACGTCCGACTCGGAGATCAACGCCAACATCGTCGACAGCGAGAAGGTCATGACGCCCGACGGCATTCCAGCGTCCAAACTCGCGCGCGACTTCCGTGTGCGCAAGTTTATGGAGATGACGGGCCGCAGCTACGACGAGATCAACGGTATGCGCTTCCTCGACGCTGCCAACACGCTTGACGTCGCCGCGAACGACCCGACGACGATCCTGGACGTCCTCGAGGTCCAGGAGAAGCCCGAGTTTGTGGCATTCACGGACCTCGTTCGCCGACAGGTTGATCCGGACGACAAGTGCTAGAGGGGAGCTGAAGCAGTCGTAGTGACGCGTGACGACCGATCGCAGGTCGTTCTTTGAATCGAATATGACTTTGGATGTGATCACCAATGCGCCGATGCGTGGATGGTGAAAGTCTAACACGGTCTTTTTGTTGTTATTGTATTGGCTGACAACAGCTACAACACATAACATCCAACGCGTGTCCTCTAGAGAATTCTAGACGAATTGTACTCGCATCTATCTCACTCCTTGGGCGTCTTGACGTCGACAAACTCGGCCGACGTAGCTCCTGGCGTCAGCTCAACCACTGGAACCGCATCGATTGACTCACGAGCCACGGCGTTCTTCGTGTTTCTCTGCTGACGAACGATCGCAGCGATGAAAAGCAGTACAAGCACGACGGCGCTGACGATGGCATGACCCAAACCGCAGTTGTGCATCTTGGTCGCAAACGACGTATCGTCCGAGGAATCGTCTACCACAGGTCTCTTTACTCCTCGGCTTGATAGCGAACGATGAAGTGTCTGACGAACGTGCCGGACGCTGAGGACCTCCGCTGGTGCGGCTCGCTGCTCGAGTATGACACGACGTTTGATCGTGTCACGAGCAAGTCGGACCGCCGCATCACGCGCTTCGACGACCGCGACTTCTTCTACGTCACGACGACGGACGATCCGGTCATCGAGGAGCTCGCGACGAGTGGCGAGGCGAACGTGTTCGCGACGGACGCGATCCTCTCGCACCTCATGGCCTCGACGCGCTCGGTGTTCCCGTGGGACATTGTCGTGCAGCGCGTGAACAACATGGTGTTCTTCGACAAGCGCGATAACTCGCCGTTCGACCTTGTGTCGGTGAACGAGAACGCGTCGGAGCCGCCAGCGTCGGATGACCCCGAGTCGGTGAACCACCCGGACCGCCTGAGCCTCGAGGCCACGATGATCAACCAGAACCTGTCGCAGCAGGTCGTTAAGGGCGACGGTGCGTTCCGCAAGGAGCACGAGCACCCGAACCCGTTCGCAAGCGAGGACTCGCAGCCTGCGACGTACGCGTACCGCTACCGCAAGTTCGATCTTGGTGGCGGCATGAACCTCGTGACGCGTTGCGAGGTGCACGGTGTGTCGCTCAAGAACAACAACGAGGCGCTTGTCGCGACCTACGCGCTCAACGAGTACGACCCCAAGCTCACCGGCGCGACCGAGTGGCGCAAGAAGATTGACTCGCAGGTACGTTGTGTCTCTATGAACCGAAGTGTTGGCTGGCGATGGAGGACGGTGGCAGTGGCGAGGACGAGCGCGTGCGTCGAAACTCGAGGATGATCACACTTTCTTTATGATATACGCTATTCCAATCGGCCATCCTGTGTGGTGGCCATGCGGAGATCTCTATGGACGTGAGAGTTTCCACGCTCGCTGCAGTCGCCATCGAGCCACTCCATCACTCTGCCACCCAGCGATCGACACGTTGCAGGGCATGAAAACTGACTGACAGTGAACGTTGTGTTTTGTCTTGACAGCGCGGCGCGATCCTCGCGAACGAGCTCAAGAACAACGCCAACAAGCTGGCCAAGTGGACGGCGCAGGCGCTGCTGAGCGGCGTGGACGAGATGAAGCTGGCGTACGTGTCGCGTGTCAACTACAAGGACCCGTACTCGCACGTGCTGCTCGGCGTGCAGTCGTACAACCCGTCGACGTTTGCGACGCAGATCGCGCTGAACCAGAACAACATGTGGGGTATCATCAAGATGCTGGCGGAGCTCATGCTCGAGCAGCCCGAGGGCAAGTACGTGATCATGAAGGACCCCAACAAGCCGGTCGTGCGCATCTACGCCGTGCCGGCCAACACGTTCGAGGAGGATGACGGCGAGGACGACGACGAGGACGACGGCGCCGTCGCCGACACCGAGTAGACGTGTGCGTGTGCGTTGCGTGTAGCCATATCTAAGGAACAGAAAGAAACACCCCCTCATGAAATGCACGATCCGGGGCCGCCTCTGCCTGCCTTACATCCATCCGCGCACGCACTCCCTGGCGTCAGTCACTCCGTCTGGCGTCGGCGCCGTCACCGACATGGGCGCGAGGCGCCTGGCGATCACGCTCTCCATGTGGTCGCGCGGCGCTCGTTCGCAGCCATTACCTTGACAAAGAACATCTCTTCAACTTGGCACACCGTGACGTAGAACGTTCCACATGGTGGCCATATGGGGTCTGTTTCAGCAGAACGTTCTTTCGAAGCACCGTGACTTGCGACTTGGGACAATGACACTCCTGAAAAGCAGGAGTGGCGAGTGAGACGTGGTTTGTTCCGCTTCAAGAGGGGGTGTTGTGGTGGGATGCAGTCGATGTTGCTGTCCTTTGTGCCATTCAATGTACTCTGCGATCACGAGACACCCGCGTCTGTCTATCCAGCATTCTCAGCCTGAACGGCCAAGTTTTTTCTTCACAAAAAATGAAAATGCTTATCATTCGGACGCCTTGTGAGTCTAAACTGAATCATATTGGCAGACGACAGCCACAACACATAATATCCAACGCGTGTCCTCTGGAGATCTCTGGACGAATTGTACTCGCATCTATCTCACGCCTTGGGCGTCTTGACGTCGACAAACTCGGCCGATGTAGCTCCTGGCGTCAGCTCAACCACTGGAACCGCATCGATTGACTCGCGAGCCACGGCGTTCTTCGTGTTTCTCTGCTTGCGAACGATCGCAACGACGATCAGCAGTACAAGCACAACGGCGCTGACGATGGCATGAACCAAACCGATGTTGTGCATCTTGGTCGCAAACGACGTATCGTCCGAGGAATCGTCTACCACAGGCCTCTTTACCCCTCCATCCAATATGTCCGAACGAGGTGGGCGAGACGTCGGCATCTGCTTGGGCGTGACACCCTTGGCGCAGCTCTTGCCCTCCTTGCAATAAATAGTCACGCTGCTACCTGGAGTGATCTGCACCGGGAAAGCTCGGAGAAACGGAAGCCCGAGGCGGTAAGTCTTGTACGTGGACGCGAGCTTGAGCAACACTCGGTCGGCTTGCTTCGGGTGCGGTGCAGTGTACTGCTCCTTGGTGAGATAGAACGTCGAGTCTCCGAATGTGAGTCCCAGTGGAGGCAGCTTCGCGGTCGCGTCGCAGGTGTACTCAGTCTTGGAGTTCTGGTAGTTCGACTTGCAGGACACACCCGACAGTTTGTCCCAAATCTTGCCCCATGCAATGGAGGGTAGCTCGACCATATCGACAGTGGTATCGAGCTCGAACGGATCCGTGTCAAACGACTGCACCTCGATCCCGTCCCACAGAATGTTCCGATAGCTGAGATCGTGACCGTCGCCTCGCTTCAGCTGGAGGGTGTAGCCCTTGAGCTTCTCTTTGGCAATGCGGTCGTCGTCGGCGCCGTTAAGAATCACGCTACCGCCATCCGCAGGAGTTGCGCCGAACGAAAGCGAGAAGCTGGACACCTGCGCTGACAGCATGCTGTCGTCTGTGGAGCCCGAGAGACGAAGTTTGTCGCGGTACGAAGACGAGCGCGAGGTAGGGCCGAGGCCGAAGACGCCGTCAGCCCGCGTTGGAATCTGCCACTGGTCGTCCGATGTGACGCCGATCTGACCGACACGAAAGTTCTTGGACGTCGTGAAGCCCTTGGTCGACACTGTCGTGTTCACTGGCAACATGCACGTGTTGTCGATCTTGTGATACGACGAGTAGTTGATAATCTCGACGTCACCAGCACAGTGCTTGGGGCACTTGGCGTCGTCGACGCAGCGCACCAACACATTGGAGCACACGATGTCGAGCTGCAGCGTCCGCTCGGTGCTGCCGACGGTGGCAACGACCGTCGGGGCGTCGTCCGCGAGGAACTTGATGGGCAGCGTCACGGCCGAAGACATGCTGAAGCTGTTCGTCCTGCGCGCTCTGGAGATGAAGGGAGTGAGAACAGGCTCACTCTCTCTTTCTCTCTCTCTTTTAGTGGTGGTTGTGGTCATGACATGGATGAACGTGTGGTGTGTGTCTTGTCCAGCGTGACGTAATGACCTACACGGGATGTAACGACTCATTTAGACCGCTTGGTCCGAACCATCTGCTGATGATTTATCAATGTTTTGTCGTCGTCACACAGGAATATCCAGGATGGAGATATATGTATCCAAACAGATAGAAATATTTCCGTAATGTATCTGAACAAGGGACGTCGTCCCGAACAATCGCTTTTTATTGCAAACCAAAAAAGGGTTTTTCCTCACTTCAACGAAGAGCTCTTCACCAGCAACGTCTCTGCAGCTTCGGCTCGACAGCTCAGTTGAACGACATGATGTTCTTCTCGAGCAGGCGGCGCAGACTCCACTTGCAGTACTCCGTGTTGCGCTCGTCGTCGTGGCGCCACGTCCAGAACGCGTGGCCGCCGTGCGCGCCCTTGAACTGGTCGAGCATGGTCCACGCAAAGTCGCGCAGGCGCTGGTAGCTGTTGAACGGCGCGCTCGATGGCGTCGGCAACGCCCACTCGCCGATGTACATGTAGTTGCCGCGCCACGGGTCGAGGTGCTCGCGGCGGTAGTTGCGCGCCTTCTCGAGAATCTGGTCTTCGTTGCGGCCGTCCTGGCCCCAAAGGTAGTAGATGTGGAACTCGTGCCAGACGTTGTTGTACTGCGGCCAGCGCATGAAGTCCATCATGATCGGCGGTCCCTGCAGCTCGATCATGGGCGACGTGATGAGGATGCAGTCGTTGCCGGTCGCGCGCACCTGGTCGTACACGGTCTTGTAGTAGCGCTCGAGCGTGCCCTGGTCCGTGGGCAGCTTGGGCTCGTTCATCATGTTCATACCCAAGAACGCGGGGCTGTCCTTGTAGCGGCGTGCGAGGAACGTCGCAAACTGGATCGAGTTCTGCACGTTCTCCTCCGACGTGTGCCATGCGATGCGACCGATCTCCTGTGGCGCGCTGTGGTCAAAGCCGTTCTGCGAGCCCTGGTGCGCGTGCAGGCTCAGCAGCACGGCGATGTTGTACTTGACAGCCCACTCGTTCACGAGGCGGTCGAGGTACTTGAGCGCGCCCGGCGCATACATGCGGCTCACGTCCGTCGACCACGTCGTCGGGTCGTCGTTCACGATCCAGAAACCCACGGGCACACGCACCGAGTTGAGTCCGGCGCGCGCGATCTGCTCGATGTCGCGCTCCGTGATCCACGTCTGGCGGTGCTCCTCGAACTGCGCGATCGCGCGGCCGCGGTCGTACGACAGCTGCCGCATGACGCCGTACTCGCCCCGCCAGCCGTCGGCACCGCGCCAAGCAGGCGACGACCACGAGATCCACGACTCACCGACGAGCCACGAGCCCAAGTTGACGGCGATCGACGGGATCTCGTTGCGGCGGATGCGGTACTGCACGTGGTCGCGCGGGCGGTTGGCGTTCACGACGCCCGAGACTGCATCGCCGTTGCCGCGCGTCTCGCCCTTGTGGCTCTTGAAGAAGCACACACCGCCGTTCCACGGCGACCACGTGAACGCGCCACAGCCGCTGCGCTCCGCGCACAGGCCGCAGCAGTCCTCCGCCGACGCGCCAGGCGCCGAGCCAACGTCGTGGCCGACAAAATCGACGCCGTGCTCGAGCGCGCACTGGTCCGACGGCGGCGCGCGCTTGACGGTGCCCGACTTGACGCCGCGGCTCCACTTGGTCGCGCCCTTGGAGCGCTTGAGGAAGCACGTGCCGCCGTTCCACGCGGTCCACGAGAACGCACGGCAGTCGTTGCGGCGCTGGCACTGGTCGCAGCACTCGCCGACGTCGGCCGCGCGCTCGGACGCGAGGTCGCCGCCCTCGTAGTCGACGTCCTGCTCGACCTGGCACTTGTCGCTCGGCGGCGTCGACACGACGCCCGACTCGACGCCATCGCTGCGCTTGGTCTCGCCCTTGGCGCTCTTGAGCCAGCACGAGCCGCCGTTCCACGCCGACCATGAGAACGCGCGGCAGCCCGCAGTCTGGCTGCACTTGTCGCAGCACTCGCCGGACGTCACGGCCGCGACGCCGCCCATGTCGTTGCCGACATAGTCGACGCCCGACTCGATGCGGCACTGCTCATCACCGACGAGCGCCGAGAAAACACCGTCGCTGCGCTTGGCAACGCCGCGCGACGACTTGAAGAAGCACGAACCGCCGTTCCACGCGGTCCACGAGAACGCACGGCAGCCGTCGAGCGCGCGGCACTTGTCGCAGCACTCGCCGGCGTTCGCGGCCTGCGCGCCGCCGATGTCGTTGCCCTCAAAGTCGATGTTGGCTTGGATCGAGCACGACTCGAGCGCGCGGTGCGCGAGCGTCGCGTTGGCCGCGAACGACGCAGAGGCTGTCGTCGACGCCAGCGCCGTCGCGACAGCGACCAGCACACCAGCTCGAGACATGAGAGAGAGAGAGGGAGAGGTACTGCTCTCAGGAGCAGTGGGGGGAAGAGAGAGAGAGAGGGAGAGGTAAAGACGACGAGACTCAGTGCGGGAGCTCTGTGTGTCTCGACCGTCGATGGAAGGAGAATGAGCGATGGAGATAGCGCGACAGAGAGAAAGAGAGAGAGAGAGAGAGAGAGAGAGAGAGAGAGAGAGAGAGAGAGAGAGAGAGAGAGAGAGAGAGAGAGAGACCAAGAAGAGAGCGGGTGTGGTCGAGTCGTGATGGTGTTGAGTCGGGGCACGGGGGAATTAGCTCACGCTCGTTGAAATTCAAGTGGGCAACAGCAGACCAGATCGTATTGACGTTAAATCAGTTGGCAGATGTTCCTCTCGCCGTATGAATTGATCCGTGTCAACTTGATTTGGTGGGATTTCGGTTGTCAAATTGTCAGTCGGATCACACCATGATGGGGTTCTAAAATTTGACGTTCGTTTGGTTGTTGTGCGTGATCTTCACGTCTATGATGTGACTCACATTGTGAGGGGACTCCTCCGAGAAGTCCTCACATCAAGTTCATGGACACGGTTGCGTTGAAAGCGTGGGTTCACAATTGTCTCAAGCACGCCTTCAATCGGTTCGCTGGAGGACGTGTGCAAATTTGACGTCCGTCGTCTCGATCTGACATCGAGGCAGAACGGCAGAGCATGCGGTGCTCACACAAACAACTCATTGCAGTTCCAACTGGTGGTCAACTTCAAACCGTCTGGGAGCAATGGTGGTGTGAAAAAAAACGTGACGTTCAGTCTCGAACAAAAGGTGAAAGGACGAATTCAACAAACCAACAACTGGGGGGCAAATGCTCAGTATCTCTCGTCACTTCAGGCAGTGCCTGATAGTCTCTGCGTCTCTTAGCGATGGAATGAAGTCGCATCGTCAAGGCATGAGATCTTAATCTCTTCAACGCACAACACACCGTAGTTTTGCGTGTCTGTCCGTCCGACTTGGATGCCAAGTTGTGGAAGGCTCAACGTCTGTGATGTGCCGGCGTCCCTTGTTCACAAAACATTGGGAGAGACGAATGAACGTGTTGTCCCTTGTTTAGATGAAACCGCTTTCTGTTCGGGTGTGGCACTGTCCAGAACCGTTTCATGTGCTCGCTACAAGTGAGTCACTCGGGCATTACGTCACGCTCATGTGGACAGCTGCTGGGATCGAGTGGTTCACGAGTCGTGGAGTCCTCAAGAGGTCGCGAATCACGACCTCTTGAGGACTCCAGCTCCATGTTGCTCCTTCTCAGTCGTCATTCTTTCTCCCTCACGTGACGTTTACATACAGAGACGTCACAATCAGAAAGAATGGCTTCACCATCGATGCTGCCCATCAAATTCCTTGCAGACAACGCCCCGACGGTCGTTGCCACCGTCGGCGTCACCGAGCGACTGCTGCAGCTCGACGTCATCTGCGCCAACGTTCTCGTTCGCTGCGTGACCGACGACGCCAAGTGCCCCAAGACCTCTGGTCCCAAATCTGAGTCATCCACTACTCGTCGTACCACAAGTTTAACTCGGTATGCGTGCAGTCTGTCAACAACACCGTTGTGTCCACCAAGGAATTCTCAACCACCAAGAGCTTCCGCGTTGGCCAGGTCGGCGTCGGCGATAACAACTGGGAGATCCCGACGCGGGCTGACGGCGTCCTTGGTCTTGGCCCGGACACGCGAGAGTATGATGGTGTGTTTTCCAACAAGCTTCGCATGTCTGGCTCGACAAGCGATAGCGTGTTTTCTTCTCAGCTCTCCAGCTTCTCGCTCTCGCTGGGTGCTACTCCGGCAGACGGAGGAAGTGTGATTCTCGACGGCGCCGATGACGACCGCATCACGAAGGAAAAGTTGACTGGGTACAAGCTGCCGTTGGCTTCTGGCAACGGCTACGATCTCAGACCCAGCAGCGTCTTGTTGAACGGTTCGAGGCAGCCAGCACATATGGACCCGTACCAGCTCGACTCGACCATCGACGAGGTGCACTTGCCCAGCAAGGCGTTTTACAAGCTGCTGGATGACTTGTCCTGCACGTCCACGTATAAAACTTCAAGTGTGATTGCGACGCGAGCAAACCGTTTCCACCGATCGGTCTCACGTTCGGAGACTCGACATTCTATCTGACCAAGGAGTACTACACAACGCCGCATCCAACGCAAGTAGGACGTGTCGTGCTCAAGGTCGCATCAAGCTACAAGGTCGCCCGCCTCGGACTTCCATTTCTCCGGGCTTTCCCCGTGCAGATCTTTCCTGGTAGCAGTGTGACTGTTTACTGCAAGGAAGGCAAGAGCTGCGCCAAGGGCGTCATCCCAAAGGCGCCCCCGACGTCCGCTCCACCGCGACGTACAGCCACGCATGCACCAAGAGAAAGAGTCAACATGGACAATGGCGACTCGGCAGATAACAGCGCAACGCTCGCGTCAACGATGCATAACGTTGGCTTCGCCCATGCTATCGTGAGCACGATCGTCCTTGTGCTTCTCATCATCGCTGGCATCGTTCGCAAACAGCGAAACGCAAGCAAGGCGGCGGTAAACGCTGCGAGTGCCGACTCGAATGCCGCAGATCCTGCGATTGTGCTCACGCCACAAGCCTCGTCGACCACGTTTATCGACGCCAAGACACCCAAGCCGTGAGATTGATCATACGACAGTATTAGAGTGTGGAGTAGTTGAGGTTGCATGTGGTGATTGTTGTAAATCGATACGATTAACGATTGACCTCGCAGGTGGATCGGTATCGCACGATCGGTGGTCTAACTTTCTCAAACTGTCGGGCAGTGGACGCAATGGTATCACAGCACACGAGTCTCCACAGTCTCGTTCTATCACAGCTTGTAAATCTTGCTCAATGCCGCCAAGACCACTTACATGCCACGACGCCTTACAATCGGTCGTCACGCATCACTTGTCGTGTATCATCTAGCACTTGTCGTCTGGATCGATCTTCTCGCGTACCGAGTCCGTGAACGCCACGAAGCTGAGCTCTTCGTGCACCTCCAGCACGTCCAAGATCGTCGTCGGGTCGTTTGCGGCGACGTCAAGCGTGTTGGCAGCGTCGAGGAAGCGCATACCGTCGATCTCGTCGTAGCTGCGGCCCGTCATCTCCATAAACTTGCGCACACGGAAGTCGCGCGCGAGTTTGGACGCTGGAATGCCGTCGGGCGTCATGACCTTCTCGCTGTCGACGATGTTGGCGTTGATCTCCGAGTCGGACGTCATGCTGCGGCGGTTCCAGTTGGCCGAGCCAACAGACACGTACGCGTCATCGATGATCACGAGCTTGCTGTGGATGTAAAGATTGCGCGACTTTTTCGTCGTGTAGAGCTGAAACTTGTTGGGGAACTGACGCTGGATCGGTGCAATCATATCAAACACGTACTTGTCGTACCCAGTAATCTTGACACTGAGCAGAGTTCGCTGCACAACTACAATGAGACGTTGAAGTCGGGGTAACACCTCGAGCAATGCTTGCAGCAACTCCGGCACAAGCACGAAGTACTGGTCCTCGATGTAGATAAAGTTCTTGGCGTTGCGAATAGCTTTCAGGCGTGACGCCAGAATCGTCTTCTCGCCGCGTGGCGCGTACTCCTCGTAGTTCTTGTGCCTGCAGCTGAACGTACGCACAATCTGCACGTGGTGATTCTTGTCAGTTGCGAAGTCGAGTGGTGTGCTCGCGTCGATGGCCGGGAGTGGCGAATACTCGGGGTTCTCGAAGCGGAGGAACCGACTCACTCGGTTCGTCAACGGCTTCACTATGGAGTTCCATCGCGAGAGGAAGTTGGTCGCGACCTCCTTCGTCGCTGGGCCTTTGATGCGCACGTGGGCGTCGATCCACCCGTCAAACAAGCGACGGATGTCCGCTTTGCGCCGAAGCTCTGCCTGATAATGATCCGACGTGTCCCAGCGGTCGAAGGTCGGGTCGATGCCACCAACGTACGCGACGAGCTCGTTGCGGCGACGCAGCACAAAGGTCTTCTGGTGGTGCGACGACGTCTGTGTAGGAAGGCGATCGTCGAATATGAGGCGCGCGAGTCCGCCAACGGTCGGCGCAGGCAGCATGTTGTTCATGAAGGCTTGGATGGCGAGGTTTTCATTCCGTTCCAACTTGTTGGACCACACGATGCCTCGCACGTCGGTGCCGCGATCGACGGCACGCTTGATAAGTGCCTTGAAACCGGTCTTGTTGCCACTTTCGTCGATCAGTGGAAGGAATGGGAAGTCAGCAACGCTCCACGCGGTGAAGTAAACTGTGTCATTTCCGCCAGTCGACTCGATATCGTCGTAAAGTGATGAGAAGAAGCCATCCGTGCTGGAGAACGTGGAGACGTCGTTGCCAGACGTGTAGACACTCAGCTCCCTGCGAGGCACACCACCGCGCGCTGCCGTGATCTCGTCCTCGGACAAAAACCATACTTCAGGGTCGAGACTCGGGGCATCGCTGGTCCGTTCATAGCCGTCCATGACGTCTGGATTATGGCTCGTGATGAGCTGGCATGTCGAGTTGCGTCCATCAAACTTGAGCTCGCAGATGTGGCACGGCTGACAGAGACACAGCCGAGTCGCCATCTTGATCGGGTTCATCAGTGCGTGACAAATGACGCCGTTGTCGGTGGCCATCGTCGCGGAAATTGTTGATGCCATACCAAAGACACACAATGCCGATACCACAAGTGAACGCATGGTGGACAATTCAACGCTGCACTGAGACCTTGATGGCTCTCACCAGAGAGAGCAGATGAGAAAGTGACGCTGAGCCATTGGTGCTGGCCACGGGGTAGTGGTGGCTGGAGGAGAGCGGCTCGGCCAGAACCGCTCGACGCGATCGTCCACGGCTCAGGACTCATCTTCGAAACCTTTCAGCGGAAGCCTCGAGCTGTACAAGGCTCGAGTTCGTTGCGAAAGCCGTTGAAGCGTTGGAGAGACACCGACCCTCGAGAAAGGTCGTCTTCGCCGTGTCGTGAGGAGGATCTCTGAACAAACATGAACGTATGCTGGATCTGGGCTGCATGCAAGCCGCTCGAACAGGCACTCGCTTCCCGTACAAACGATGCTGGCCTGGGACAAGGATAGGCAATGGCAACCGTGCGAAACGGAGCACAGCACATCCATGGCTGTCGACGGTTCGCACGTGGCGAGCGAGCCGCCTACGTGAAGGCATCTTTCTCCACGTGGCATGCGAACCAATCACCGGCGCGTTTGGTCACGACCTGCCAAGCGTGGGCGACGACGGAGCCTCGGACCTGGCAGTTGCACGGCCCCGAAGAAGAGCTAATGGCCGAGTTGAAACTGCAGATTGGGTATCCCGTTGAAAGTGCTCTCGACTCGAGCGCCGCTCCGTTCCACTCGTCACCGTTTGACAACGGACGCACCTATCTGTGGATCGGGTGTGTCTGTGGACTGCATTGGCCACGAGACGCATGCGAACTCCAATGGATGTACCACGTGGCGTTGTTTATCTGCAGAGATCCAAGCGTGTCTGCGCGTCCCCTGGGCGGTTCCCTGCCACATTTTCTCGAGGCACAACTTGTGTTCGATCGTCGTCCTGTCAAATGCTGCATCCAGTCGTCGTGAACAGCCTCGCGTGAACGGACGTCATATCGACTTGACGGTTGGCGCTGGTCGTAGCAGCTTTTCCTCTTCCATCCGTCTTCTTGTGATGCAGCTGTGGCGACGTGTGCGGTCGGTGCTTGCCGTGGGAGCGGCTCGAAGTCGCTTGTGGCGCGTGCCAAGCAGAGATCGCTGTCTTGCTCGTGACGCGCCGATCGGCTCTTCATGGATGCATCCTGCTCCACGCGATGTGCTCTCGCTGTGCACATGCCCGTCGTCTCGTCCGTAGGTCGCACGATACATAACACTCTATCTCGTCTCGCTAGACACGCGTTCATGTCCATCCATTGTCCATGAGGCTGATGATGACTCGCCATTCCAACACACCACAATGGCGATCTTCTGAGAATGGGAGCAAACACCAACGGAATCAGTTCTGATTATAGAAGCTTTGGGCTCGTGGGATTGCCGACCAATCAAGCGCCCGCCAGCTCCAGCTGGTCGACCACAACGACACGACATCGCGCAAAAATTCCCCTTGCCAAGTCGCCCTGCGACAGTCAGTGCCTGCAAGCAAGCGGCCCAAAGCCAGGGCGTTCGTGTTTTAGGGTGGTTCGTGTTGACACACCATGGTGAGGCACACACGTGCCGTCACGTTCACAGCAAGGCGGTCGCCTGACGGCGGCCTGGGCGGCTGGTGCCAGCCTTGGTGGAACCCACAGGCAGCCGCGCGAGGGGGCGTGTGTGAGCTGCTCGCTGATTTAGTGCAAACGAAACCTTAGGTGCCGCGCTGCACGTGCACCTGCGTCGAGAGTCCCGAGACCGCCAGCGCTTCCCGGCTTCCTTCGTTTCTGCGTTCGGGTTGGTGCGTTCGCGTGGCGAGTTGTGGCCCGGATTCGTTGAGTTCTCAGATCAGTCGCGGTTTCTCCGGACACGCCAATCGTTTTTTTTTTTCTATCTGTCCGCTGTAGACACAGTCAGACTTGGCCCAAGACGCCGTCTTGGGGCACTGAACGTTCCACGCGAGTGGGGCGGAACTGTGCGTTTTTTCCGGACTCTGGATCGCACAAGCCATTTGTGATTTCCAGCTTGCTTAGTCCGCATTGGACTCGAGTCGGCTTAAACGTGCGGGTCGAATATTGCTCCATCCATCCATCCATTTATTCATCCGTTGATCGGGGTTCACTCCCGAGTCCGAGTCCCGACACACCAATCCAGGACACACTCACACGTTTCCGGAATCCGGAACGCACGCGGGACAAATCCAACTCCAACGCGACGACGACGGAGCAGTGGGACGCTGACCAACCCACAGAACGAAGTGACTTTCAGTGTCGGGAAGAAGAGCCGCCGGACGAAAACCCCGGAACAAGAACAAGAACAACCACCACCTACTCGCCATCTCTCGCCAACCACGAGCGACCACGAGAGATCGTTCGTTCTCCAGAGATCGATCGATCGATCTGCGGAGAATGATCCCGTCGTGGCCAGCTCCTGAGCGCCGTCCTCCAGCTCCAGCCCCTCCGCAGCCATCGCCATCTCGCCATGCGCGCGGCATGCGGCTCCCTCTTCGTCGTCGCCGCCTTAGCGTCGCCGCGCTTCCCCCGACGTGCGCGGGCGAGAACTGCCTCCCCATGACGATGCTCGAGCGCAACGTGATCTACACCGTCTCCGTCATGATCAACAGCATCACGTTCAACCTCATGGTCGACACCGGCTCGTCCGACATTTGGGTCGCGTGCGAGCACCTGCACGGCCGCAATGCGCCGATCTGCCACACGCCGTGCCCGCTCAACGCCAGCATCGAGTACGCGAGCGCCACGGTCTGCGTCTTGCCCGAGACCGTCCCGTTCCAGGTCGGCCACCTGCGGTTTCCCAAGTACACGCTCGGCATCGGCATGGGCAGCGACGTGGTACCCTCCCCCGCCAACAACTTCAGCGCGGTGCTCGTCGAAGGCGCGCATGGATTGCTTGGCCTCGGCTATCACAATCTCACTGTGCTCGACTCGGCGTCCGGACTGCTCGTCGACCGGCTGCACAACTTCACGCTGTACATGCGACCCGATGACCCAACCATCGCGCCGTTCTTGATGTTCAACGACGTCCCGGACGAACTCGTCGCGCGTGACCGGCTCGACGCTGTCCGCGTGCCGCTACGACAGACTCACAAATGGTGGAGCGTCGGCATGACTGCGTTTCAGGCTGGCGACAGCATCTCCTCGCGGCCGTGTATCGCCACCAACAAGGACGGCTCGTGCCACGCCATCTTGGACTCGGGCACGTCCTTCGTCCTCATGCCCCCGACCGTTTACGACTGCTTCGTCGAGACCTATTTGTCGCCGGCAGGCTGCGTTCCACATCTGACTCGGCCAGATTTATTGGTGTGTCGAGACGACATCGAGCTTCCTCCACTGGGATTCACGTTCGCGGGCCACACGTTCTGGCTCGAGAGGAAAGACTACCTGCGCTCTGTCGGCGCGCGGCGGTCGGTGGTCGAGCTGCAACGTGTACCTCCGGCGGTCGACATGAACGACACGTGGGTGCTCGGAGGAACGTTTTTGAAGCGGTTTTTGTCCACGTTTGTCGTGAACGACAGCATCATTCTCCACTGCCAGGACTCGGTGACGTGCAGGACACAACAGAACTCCATCAACTCCACGTCCTTTTGGCGTCAGTGCCCAACAACTCGAGCGCTGTACACAGAAGCCGTTGACGACATCGAGAGGACGAGAGCCACGCGAGTTCCCGGGCACAAGAAATCGACCGCCGTGCCCATTATTCTCGGTGTGTTAGCGGGCATCGGATTGCTTCTTGCAGTCGCTGGCATTGTGTTCCTGAGGAGGCACCGCCAGTCAGCCCGGAAGCAACCCCAACGACGGCCTGCGCTCGCTGTGATGGCTTCCTCTAGTGACGACCACTCGTATGTGACAGTCGACACCATCTTGTCTCCCCATGCGGCGGCAAGTTCGCGATCTGAGCAAGCGTTATTGACGTCCGGTGCGCAACCGGCAACATCAATGGCGAGACCATCCGCTCTCGAGTGACGTAGTATCTATTACTGAAGTATTCGTGATGAGTAGCTGTCTGCAGTCGTCGAAAATGAACGTTTTGTGGTGCCGCACTACTGGTCGCGTGTTCGGCTTTCAGCCGTCGACCAACAACACGTCGCTCAGGCAAATGTCCAGCAAGTACGCTGTGAGTCCCCAGATGACGTGGGGTCCTGCAGTGTACACGGGCGTCGCGTTCGGTCGTCGAATCCAGTTTCGGGGCTCCACGAGGTCCTTGAGCGCCACGGTAAAGAGAGAGTCGACCTCGGCCTCATTGATAACAAGTGAGCGATCACTCATTTCACCAATGTAGCCGACGACCGGTGTCACAGCGATACCGGTGATGGACGTCACGCTTGCCCAGTCGCATCGCAGGATCCCCAGCACCTGCACACCGTCTGGGGAGAGACCGACTTCCTCATTCATCTCGCGGAGACACGTCGCCTCGATCGATGGGTCATCTGCGTCGACCATTCCGCCTGGAAAACAGACCTCTCCCTTGTGCTTTCCGACCGACAGCGACCGCACAGTGAAAAGAATGGAGGGCACGCCGTCAAACATGCACAGCGGGATAACCACAGCGGCGCGACGGGTGTAGGCTGTGGTGATCTGTCTGGGCAATCGCGTCAGGCGTTTCCGAATGCGCTCGAGGTGTCGCTCGTTGAACGCCGCGGCGAGCGATGTCCGCCGCATGGACGCAGTCTTCTCAACCGAAAACTCCTGGTACGGCTGCAGCACTTCTCGAAGCTCTTCAATCTTGCCTTGATTCAGCAGCTCAGCACAGAGACGGAGAGTATACTCGCTGGAACAGCGATCAAAACGCAACACACGACACGCTCGTCAGCACAGAGCCGTGAAGATCATTCCACGTGATATCGCGTACCGATCCTGATACGCGGCGGCAAGCGCTGGCGCCGTGTAGTTGTTGACAAGGAATGTGGCGTCCATGCGGGGCTTCACGAACTCTCTCGCCAGCGTCTCCTTGTCGCCGTCTTCGTTCATCGCCAGTGGCTCGTCGCTCACCGACTGGCGCAGTCGCTCCGCCATGGCGGCCAGCGATTCCGCTCCATCTCGACGATGACCGTCATGTCTACTCTCTGAGCCAGAGATCTCGTCATCGTCATGGGAGTCGTGCGGTCCGAGCGTCTCTCGTCGAGCTGAAGCCACGAGGCGACTACCGCAAAGAGCCAATGGGCGACGCCGGTGCGGCAGCGTGCCCAAAGCGCCTCGAAGAGCAGCGACGGGTGCATGTGGCCGCATCTGACGCTGCCGAAGCGCATGCATCGCGGTCGTGGTCGCGCGCATCGCCATCGATCTCTGCTTGAGCGCGCGCGCTGCTGGTCGAATGTGGATAGAAACGACCGTGTCTGCTCGTCGCGCTTGGGTTGGTGCGGATGGAATCTGGATGGCGATAGATCCGGATAATGTGGACCACATGGTTCCGGGTCTTCCATCATCAGCCGTTGACGCATGAGACAACCGTGCGATCACAATCTCGATGGAGGAGACGACGGGGGATGAAGCGAGCCACATGACGACAATGGAGCGCAGCGTTCTCAGTCTGCTGTTGTGCGTCGTGGCTCTCGCACTGCTGCTCGCGCTGCAGCGGCTGCTCGCAAGCTGGCAGCGGCGCCGTGGGTACGTCGCCATCGAGCAGGACTCGCACCAGCTCTATAGTCAAGCACTGCTCGCCACGCGAGATTCGTGGGAAAGCATGCCTCGACACGGCTCGCCATGATGTACTAGTCAAGACGACCGGACTCAACGGGACGAAGCTGCATGACCGTGAGCGTCGTGGATTCGGACGATCATGTCGTCTCCCTCGTAGGGAGCGTCACCCATTGTGGGGACACGTGGTGCCATGTCGCGTGATGACCATTTCACTGCGCCCACGACACGACACGTTCCTCTGCTCACCAGCGCAAGAAAGCGGTTTCGAAGTCTCTCTCTCTC
>JAKVDI010000250.1:0-23887 GCA_022836835.1 Pythium insidiosum | reverse complement strand
CATGCTACCACATCAACCAACGCACTCCACTTAGCCTTAGCGGGATCGGGCTGGGTCAGTGACCCGACAACGTGCCACGTCGTCTTCTTACTTCACACGTATGCATGTATGTATGGTATGTTGGTGGCCACACGTATTGTACCGTCGTCCTGAACGACGTACCATGTCCTGTCCTATCCTATCCTGTCGAGTCGAAGGGTATCCGTCCTGCGATGTTCCGTCTTGTCGTACCCTGTCTTTGCCCTCCCTGGTCTTCCGTTCCCTTCCGTTCCGTTCCGTTCCCTTCCCTTTCCCGCTCGCGGTCGCGCTCGCCGCGGGTAGGAGGCGAGTGGGTCATCTGCTTCTGATGCGCGCACCACCGAGACTGGGATCGCGCTGCGAGTCACTGGTCGAGCTGCTTTTCAGCCTTCACTACCTCCATGTCTGCCTGTACGTGTACGCACGCCGTGCATGTCCGAGTGAACTGGTCTGTTTGTGTCGGTGTATTACTGTGGGGTTCGACATCTGGACATCTGGGCACACCCACAGCCAGACTGCACAATGTTCATGCATACAGTATACGTACTGGTGTGGATGCATACTCCGTGGTTGGTTCATGCAGCACAGTTCATTGGGCGTGTTGAATTGTAACTGGCGCGGGTTGGTTTGGGTCGGTTTGCTGCAAGTGTATAACAGTTCGTCCCGAGTGTATTGTAATGAATTGTAGGTGTCGTGTTGGGGACGAGCTGCATGAGGGGGCGATGGTGCATGTAGATGTAGTCGCTTTACGTGAATGTGGTGTGTTGTGCACAATGAGAGTGCGTTCTGTGATGGAAAGGAATGGAGCGTGGTCGGGGCGGGTGAGAAAGCGGTTGACAGAAGGCGGGTTACCGGTCTTATGGTGTAATGGTTAGCACTCTGGACTCTGAATCCAGCGATCCGGGTTCAAATCCCGGTAGGACCTCTTTTTGACAATTTACCACTTCATATACAACACACAGCATCGACCGCTCACCACTACTACACTCCACACACACGTACAAACACATCACACCTACTGAACCCACACCATCCCTCGTGACAGCCCATTCCATATGCATTATATGCATTATGGATCTGATCCACACATGTACTGTACCAACCATGCTACCACATCAACCAACGCACTCCACTTAGCTTAGCGGGATCGGGCTGGGTCAGTGACCCGACAACGTGCCACGTCGTCTTCTACGTTCACACGTATGCATGTATGTATGGTATGTTGGTGGCCACACGTATTGTACCGTCGTCCTGAACGACGTACCATGTCCTGTCCTATCCTATCCTGTCGAGTCGAAGGGTATCCGGTCCTGCGATGTTCCGTCTTGTCGTACCCTGTCTTTGCCCTCCCTGGTCTTCCGTTCCGTTCCCCGTTCCGTTCCGTTCCCTTCCCTTCCCTTCCCGCTCGCGGTCGCGCTCGCCGCGGGTAGGAGGCGAGTGGGTCATCTGCTTCTGATGCGCGCACCACCGAGACTGGGATCGCGCTGCGAGTCACTGGTCGAGCTGCTTTTCAGCCTTCACTACCTCCATGTCTGCCTGTACCGTGTACGCACGCCGTGCATGTCCGAGTGAACTGGTCTGTTTGTGTCGGTGTATTACTGTGGGGTTCGACATCTGGACATCTGGGCACACCCACAGCCAGACTGCACAATGTGTCATGCATACAGTATACGTACTGGTGTGGATGCATACTCCGTGGTTGGTTCATGCAGCACAGTTCATTGGGCGTGTTGAATTGTAACTGGCGCGGGTTGGTTTGGGTCGGTTTGCTGCAAGTGTATAACAGTTCGTCCGAGTGTATTGTAATGAATTGTAGGTGTCGTGTTGGGGACGAGCTGCATGAGGGGGCGATGGTGCATGTAGATGTAGTCGCTTTACGTGAATGTGGTGTGTTGTGCACAAGGTGAGTGCGTTCTGTGATGGAAAGGAATGGAGCGTGGTCGGGGCGGGTGAGAAAGCGGTTGACAGAAGGCGGGTTACCGGTCTTATGGTGTAATGGTTAGCACTCTGGACTTTGAATCCAGCGATCCGGGTTCGAGTCCCGGTAGGACCTCGTTTTTGCGCGCAGGCAACGGGCGAGGCAGTGCTAGGGAGCGACGATAGCGTGAGAAGCGTGTTGCGAGCGTGTGTGGCGCTGCAGTTGTAGCGCGGAGGAGGTAGGTCAAGTGCTGGTCTTATGGTGTAATGGTTAGCACTCTGGACTCTGAATCCAGCGATCCGGGTTCAAATCCCGGTAGGACCTCTTTTTGACAATTTACCACTTCATATACAACACACAGCATCGACCGCTCACCACTACTACACTCCACACACACGTACAAACACATCACACCTACTGAACCCACACCATCCCTCGTGACAGCCCATTCCATATGCATTATATGCATTATGGATCTGATCCACACATGTACTGTACCAACCATGCTACCACATCAACCAACGCACTCCACTTAGCTTAGCGGGATCGGGCTGGGTCAGTGACCCGACAACGTGCCACGTCGTCTTCTACGTTCACACGTATGCATGTATGTATGGTATGTTGGTGGCCACACGTATTGTACCGTCGTCCTGAACGACGTACCATGTCCTGTCCTATCCTATCCTGTCGAGTCGAAGGGTATCCGGTCCTGCGATGTTCCGTCTTGTCGTACCCTGTCTTTGCCCTCCCTGGTCTTCCGTTCCGTTCCGTTCCGTTCCGTTCCCTTCCCTTCCCTTCCCGCTCGCGGTCGCGCTCGCCGCGGGTAGGAGGCGAGTGGGTCATCTGCTTCTGATGCGCGCACCACCGAGACTGGGATCGCGCTGCGAGTCACTGGTCGAGCTGCTTTTCAGCCTTCACTACCTCCATGTCTGCCTGTACCGTGTACGCACGCCGTGCATGTCCGAGTGAACTGGTCTGTTTGTGTCGGTGTATTACTGTGGGGTTCGACATCTGGACATCTGGGCACACCCACAGCCAGACTGCACAATGTGTCATGCATACAGTATACGTACTGGTGTGGATGCATACTCCGTGGTTGGTTCATGCAGCACAGTTCATTGGGCGTGTTGAATTGTAACTGGCGCGGGTTGGTTTGGGTCGGTTTGCTGCAAGTGTATAACAGTTCGTCCGAGTGTATTGTAATGAATTGTAGGTGTCGTGTTGGGGACGAGCTGCATGAGGGGGCGATGGTGCATGTAGATGTAGTCGCTTTACGTGAATGTGGTGTGTTGTGCACAAGGTGAGTGCGTTCTGTGATGGAAAGGAATGGAGCGTGGTCGGGGCGGGTGAGAAAGCGGTTGACAGAAGGCGGGGTTACCGGTCTTATGGTGTAATGGTTAGCACTCTGGACTTTGAATCCAGCGATCCGGGTTCGAGTCCCGGTAGGACCTCGTTTTTGCGCGCAGGCAACGGGCGAGGCAGTGCTAGGGAGCGACGATAGCGTGAGAAGCGTGTTGCGAGCGTGTGTGGCGCTGCAGTTGTAGCGCGGAGGAGGTAGGTCAAGTGCTGGTCTTATGGTGTAATGGTTAGCACTCTGGACTCTGAATCCAGCGATCCGGGTTCAAATCCCGGTAGGACCTCTTTTTGACAATTTACCACTTCATATACAACACACAGCATCGACCGCTCACCACTACTACACTCCACACACACGTACAAACACATCACACCTACTGAACCCACACCATCCCTCGTGACAGCCCATTCCATATGCATTATATGCATTATGGATCTGATCCACACATGTACTGTACCAACCATGCTACCACATCAACCAACGCACTCCACTTAGCTTAGCGGGATCGGGCTGGGTCAGTGACCCGACAACGTGCCACGTCGTCTTCTACGTTCACACGTATGCATGTATGTATGGTATGTTGGTGGCCACACGTATTGTACCGTCGTCCTGAACGACGTACCATGTCCTGTCCTATCCTATCCTGTCGAGTCGAAGGGTATCCGGTCCTGCGATGTTCCGTCTTGTCGTACCCTGTCTTTGCCCTCCCTGGTCTTCCGTTCCGTTCCGTTCCCTTCCCTTCCCTTCCCGCTCGCGGTCGCGCTCGCCGCGGGTAGGAGGCGAGTGGGTCATCTGCTTCTGATGCGCGCACCACCGAGACTGGGATCGCGCTGCGAGTCACTGGTCGAGCTGCTTTTCAGCCTTCACTACCTCCATGTCTGCCTGTACCGTGTACGCACGCCGTGCATGTCCGAGTGAACTGGTCTGTTTGTGTCGGTGTATTACTGTGGGGTTCGACATCTGGACATCTGGGCACACCCACAGCCAGACTGCACAATGTGTCATGCATACAGTATACGTACTGGTGTGGATGCATACTCCGTGGTTGGTTCATGCAGCACAGTTCATTGGGCGTGTTGAATTGTAACTGGCGCGGGTTGGTTTGGGTCGGTTTGCTGCAAGTGTATAACAGTTCGTCCGAGTGTATTGTAATGAATTGTAGGTGTCGTGTTGGGGACGAGCTGCATGAGGGGGCGATGGTGCATGTAGATGTAGTCGCTTTACGTGAATGTGGTGTGTTGTGCACAAGGTGAGTGCGTTCTGTGATGGAAAGGAATGGAGCGTGGTCGGGGCGGGTGAGAAAGCGGTTGACAGAAGGCGGGGTTACCGGTCTTATGGTGTAATGGTTAGCACTCTGGACTTTGAATCCAGCGATCCGGGTTCGAGTCCCGGTAGGACCTCGTTTTTGCGCGCAGGCAACGGGCGAGGCAGTGCTAGGGAGCGACGATAGCGTGAGAAGCGTGTTGCGAGCGTGTGTGGCGCTGCAGTTGTAGCGCGGAGGAGGTAGGTCAAGTGCTGGTCTTATGGTGTAATGGTTAGCACTCTGGACTCTGAATCCAGCGATCCGGGTTCAAATCCCGGTAGGACCTCTTTTTGACAATTTACCACTTCATATACAACACACAGCATCGACCGCTCACCACTACTACACTCCACACACACGTACAAACACATCACACCTACTGAACCCACACCATCCCTCGTGACAGCCCATTCCATATGCATTATATGCATTATGGATCTGATCCACACATGTACTGTACCAACCATGCTACCACATCAACCAACGCACTCCACTTAGCTTAGCGGGATCGGGCTGGGTCAGTGACCCGACAACGTGCCACGTCGTCTTCTACGTTCACACGTATGCATGTATGTATGGTATGTTGGTGGCCACACGTATTGTACCGTCGTCCTGAACGACGTACCATGTCCTGTCCTATCCTATCCTGTCGAGTCGAAGGGTATCCGGTCCTGCGATGTTCCGTCTTGTCGTACCCTGTCTTTGCCCTCCCTGGTCTTCCGTTCCGTTCCGTTCCGTTCCCTTCCCTTCCCTTCCCGCTCGCGGTCGCGCTCGCCGCGGGTAGGAGGCGAGTGGGTCATCTGCTTCTGATGCGCGCACCACCGAGACTGGGATCGCGCTGCGAGTCACTGGTCGAGCTGCTTTTCAGCCTTCACTACCTCCATGTCTGCCTGTACCGTGTACGCACGCCGTGCATGTCCGAGTGAACTGGTCTGTTTGTGTCGGTGTATTACTGTGGGGTTCGACATCTGGACATCTGGGCACACCCACAGCCAGACTGCACAATGTGTCATGCATACAGTATACGTACTGGTGTGGATGCATACTCCGTGGTTGGTTCATGCAGCACAGTTCATTGGGCGTGTTGAATTGTAACTGGCGCGGGTTGGTTTGGGTCGGTTTGCTGCAAGTGTATAACAGTTCGTCCGAGTGTATTGTAATGAATTGTAGGTGTCGTGTTGGGGACGAGCTGCATGAGGGGGCGATGGTGCATGTAGATGTAGTCGCTTTACGTGAATGTGGTGTGTTGTGCACAAGGTGAGTGCGTTCTGTGATGGAAAGGAATGGAGCGTGGTCGGGGCGGGTGAGAAAGCGGTTGACAGAAGGCGGGGTTACCGGTCTTATGGTGTAATGGTTAGCACTCTGGACTTTGAATCCAGCGATCCGGGTTCGAGTCCCGGTAGGACCTCGTTTTTGCGCGCAGGCAACGGGCGAGGCAGTGCTAGGGAGCGACGATAGCGTGAGAAGCGTGTTGCGAGCGTGTGTGGCGCTGCAGTTGTAGCGCGGAGGAGGTAGGTCAAGTGCTGGTCTTATGGTGTAATGGTTAGCACTCTGGACTCTGAATCCAGCGATCCGGGTTCAAATCCCGGTAGGACCTCTTTTTGACAATTTACCACTTCATATACAACACACAGCATCGACCGCTCACCACTACTACACTCCACACACACGTACAAACACATCACACCTACTGAACCCACACCATCCCTCGTGACAGCCCATTCCATATGCATTATATGCATTATGGATCTGATCCACACATGTACTGTACCAACCATGCTACCACATCAACCAACGCACTCCACTTAGCTTAGCGGGATCGGGCTGGGTCAGTGACCCGACAACGTGCCACGTCGTCTTCTACGTTCACACGTATGCATGTATGTATGGTATGTTGGTGGCCACACGTATTGTACCGTCGTCCTGAACGACGTACCATGTCCTGTCCTATCCTATCCTGTCGAGTCGAAGGGTATCCGGTCCTGCGATGTTCCGTCTTGTCGTACCCTGTCTTTGCCCTCCCTGGTCTTCCGTTCCGTTCCGTTCCGTTCCCTTCCCTTCCCTTCCCGCTCGCGGTCGCGCTCGCCGCGGGTAGGAGGCGAGTGGGTCATCTGCTTCTGATGCGCGCACCACCGAGACTGGGATCGCGCTGCGAGTCACTGGTCGAGCTGCTTTTCAGCCTTCACTACCTCCATGTCTGCCTGTACCGTGTACGCACGCCGTGCATGTCCGAGTGAACTGGTCTGTTTGTGTCGGTGTATTACTGTGGGGTTCGACATCTGGACATCTGGGCACACCCACAGCCAGACTGCACAATGTGTCATGCATACAGTATACGTACTGGTGTGGATGCATACTCCGTGGTTGGTTCATGCAGCACAGTTCATTGGGCGTGTTGAATTGTAACTGGCGCGGGTTGGTTTGGGTCGGTTTGCTGCAAGTGTATAACAGTTCGTCCGAGTGTATTGTAATGAATTGTAGGTGTCGTGTTGGGGACGAGCTGCATGAGGGGGCGATGGTGCATGTAGATGTAGTCGCTTTACGTGAATGTGGTGTGTTGTGCACAAGGTGAGTGCGTTCTGTGATGGAAAGGAATGGAGCGTGGTCGGGGCGGGTGAGAAAGCGGTTGACAGAAGGCGGGGTTACCGGTCTTATGGTGTAATGGTTAGCACTCTGGACTTTGAATCCAGCGATCCGGGTTCGAGTCCCGGTAGGACCTCGTTTTTGCGCGCAGGCAACGGGCGAGGCAGTGCTAGGGAGCGACGATAGCGTGAGAAGCGTGTTGCGAGCGTGTGTGGCGCTGCAGTTGTAGCGCGGAGGAGGTAGGTCAAGTGCTGGTCTTATGGTGTAATGGTTAGCACTCTGGACTCTGAATCCAGCGATCCGGGTTCAAATCCCGGTAGGACCTCTTTTTGACAATTTACCACTTCATATACAACACACAGCATCGACCGCTCACCACTACTACACTCCACACACACGTACAAACACATCACACCTACTGAACCCACACCATCCCTCGTGACAGCCCATTCCATATGCATTATATGCATTATGGATCTGATCCACACATGTACTGTACCAACCATGCTACCACATCAACCAACGCACTCCACTTAGCTTAGCGGGATCGGGCTGGGTCAGTGACCCGACAACGTGCCACGTCGTCTTCTACGTTCACACGTATGCATGTATGTATGGTATGTTGGTGGCCACACGTATTGTACCGTCGTCCTGAACGACGTACCATGTCCTGTCCTATCCTATCCTGTCGAGTCGAAGGGTATCCGGTCCTGCGATGTTCCGTCTTGTCGTACCCTGTCTTTGCCCTCCCTGGTCTTCCGTTCCGTTCCGTTCCGTTCCGTTCCCTTCCCTTCCCTTCCCGCTCGCGGTCGCGCTCGCCGCGGGTAGGAGGCGAGTGGGTCATCTGCTTCTGATGCGCGCACCACCGAGACTGGGATCGCGCTGCGAGTCACTGGTCGAGCTGCTTTTCAGCCTTCACTACCTCCATGTCTGCCTGTACCGTGTACGCACGCCGTGCATGTCCGAGTGAACTGGTCTGTTTGTGTCGGTGTATTACTGTGGGGTTCGACATCTGGACATCTGGGCACACCCACAGCCAGACTGCACAATGTGTCATGCATACAGTATACGTACTGGTGTGGATGCATACTCCGTGGTTGGTTCATGCAGCACAGTTCATTGGGCGTGTTGAATTGTAACTGGCGCGGGTTGGTTTGGGTCGGTTTGCTGCAAGTGTATAACAGTTCGTCCGAGTGTATTGTAATGAATTGTAGGTGTCGTGTTGGGGACGAGCTGCATGAGGGGGCGATGGTGCATGTAGATGTAGTCGCTTTACGTGAATGTGGTGTGTTGTGCACAAGGTGAGTGCGTTCTGTGATGGAAAGGAATGGAGCGTGGTCGGGGCGGGTGAGAAAGCGGTTGACAGAAGGCGGGGTTACCGGTCTTATGGTGTAATGGTTAGCACTCTGGACTTTGAATCCAGCGATCCGGGTTCGAGTCCCGGTAGGACCTCGTTTTTGCGCGCAGGCAACGGGCGAGGCAGTGCTAGGGAGCGACGATAGCGTGAGAAGCGTGTTGCGAGCGTGTGTGGCGCTGCAGTTGTAGCGCGGAGGAGGTAGGTCAAGTGCTGGTCTTATGGTGTAATGGTTAGCACTCTGGACTCTGAATCCAGCGATCCGGGTTCAAATCCCGGTAGGACCTCTTTTTGACAATTTACCACTTCATATACAACACACAGCATCGACCGCTCACCACTACTACACTCACACACGTACAAACACATCACACCTACTGAACCCACACCATCCCTCGTGACAGCCCATTCCATATGCATTATATGCATTATGGATCTGATCCACACATGTACTGTACCAACCATGCTACCACATCAACCAACGCACTCCACTTAGCTTAGCGGGATCGGGCTGGGTCAGTGACCCGACAACGTGCCACGTCGTCTTCTACGTTCACACGTATGCATGTATGTATGGTATGTTGGTGGCCACACGTATTGTACCGTCGTCCTGAACGACGTACCATGTCCTGTCCTATCCTATCCTGTCGAGTCGAAGGGTATCCGGTCCTGCGATGTTCCGTCTTGTCGTACCCTGTCTTTGCCCTCCCTGGTCTTCCGTTCCGTTCCGTTCCGTTCCGTTCCCTTCCCTTCCCTTCCCGCTCGCGGTCGCGCTCGCCGCGGGTAGGAGGCGAGTGGGTCATCTGCTTCTGATGCGCGCACCACCGAGACTGGGATCGCGCTGCGAGTCACTGGTCGAGCTGCTTTTCAGCCTTCACTACCTCCATGTCTGCCTGTACCGTGTACGCACGCCGTGCATGTCCGAGTGAACTGGTCTGTTTGTGTCGGTGTATTACTGTGGGGTTCGACATCTGGACATCTGGGCACACCCACAGCCAGACTGCACAATGTGTCATGCATACAGTATACGTACTGGTGTGGATGCATACTCCGTGGTTGGTTCATGCAGCACAGTTCATTGGGCGTGTTGAATTGTAACTGGCGCGGGTTGGTTTGGGTCGGTTTGCTGCAAGTGTATAACAGTTCGTCCGAGTGTATTGTAATGAATTGTAGGTGTCGTGTTGGGGACGAGCTGCATGAGGGGGCGATGGTGCATGTAGATGTAGTCGCTTTACGTGAATGTGGTGTGTTGTGCACAAGGTGAGTGCGTTCTGTGATGGAAAGGAATGGAGCGTGGTCGGGGCGGGTGAGAAAGCGGTTGACAGAAGGCGGGGTTACCGGTCTTATGGTGTAATGGTTAGCACTCTGGACTTTGAATCCAGCGATCCGGGTTCGAGTCCCGGTAGGACCTCGTTTTTGCGCGCAGGCAACGGGCGAGGCAGTGCTAGGGAGCGACGATAGCGTGAGAAGCGTGTTGCGAGCGTGTGTGGCGCTGCAGTTGTAGCGCGGAGGAGGTAGGTCAAGTGCTGGTCTTATGGTGTAATGGTTAGCACTCTGGACTCTGAATCCAGCGATCCGGGTTCAAATCCCGGTAGGACCTCTTTTTGACAATTTACCACTTCATATACAACACACAGCATCGACCGCTCACCACTACTACACTCCACACACACGTACAAACACATCACACCTACTGAACCCACACCATCCCTCGTGACAGCCCATTCCATATGCATTATATGCATTATGGATCTGATCCACACATGTACTGTACCAACCATGCTACCACATCAACCAACGCACTCCACTTAGCTTAGCGGGATCGGGCTGGGTCAGTGACCCGACAACGTGCCACGTCGTCTTCTACGTTCACACGTATGCATGTATGTATGGTATGTTGGTGGCCACACGTATTGTACCGTCGTCCTGAACGACGTACCATGTCCTGTCCTATCCTATCCTGTCGAGTCGAAGGGTATCCGGTCCTGCGATGTTCCGTCTTGTCGTACCCTGTCTTTGCCCTCCCTGGTCTTCCGTTCTCCGTTCCGTTCCGTTCCTTCCCTTCCCTTCCCGCTCGCGGTCGCGCTCGCCGCGGGTAGGAGGCGAGTGGGTCATCTGCTTCTGATGCGCGCACCACCGAGACTGGGATCGCGCTGCGAGTCACTGGTCGAGCTGCTTTTCAGCCTTCACTACCTCCATGTCTGCCTGTACCGTGTACGCACGCCGTGCATGTCCGAGTGAACTGGTCTGTTTGTGTCGGTGTATTACTGTGGGGTTCGACATCTGGACATCTGGGCACACCCACAGCCAGACTGCACAATGTGTCATGCATACAGTATACGTACTGGTGTGGATGCATACTCCGTGGTTGGTTCATGCAGCACAGTTCATTGGGCGTGTTGAATTGTAACTGGCGCGGGTTGGTTTGGGTCGGTTTGCTGCAAGTGTATAACAGTTCGTCCGAGTGTATTGTAATGAATTGTAGGTGTCGTGTTGGGGACGAGCTGCATGAGGGGGCGATGGTGCATGTAGATGTAGTCGCTTTACGTGAATGTGGTGTGTTGTGCACAAGGTGAGTGCGTTCTGTGATGGAAAGGAATGGAGCGTGGTCGGGGCGGGTGAGAAAGCGGTTGACAGAAGGCGGGGTTACCGGTCTTATGGTGTAATGGTTAGCACTCTGGACTTTGAATCCAGCGATCCGGGTTCGAGTCCCGGTAGGACCTCGTTTTTGCGCGCAGGCAACGGGCGAGGCAGTGCTAGGGAGCGACGATAGCGTGAGAAGCGTGTTGCGAGCGTGTGTGGCGCTGCAGTTGTAGCGCGGAGGAGGTAGGTCAAGTGCTGGTCTTATGGTGTAATGGTTAGCACTCTGGACTCTGAATCCAGCGATCCGGGTTCAAATCCCGGTAGGACCTCTTTTTGACAATTTACCACTTCATATACAACACACAGCATCGACCGCTCACCACTACTACACTCCACACACACGTACAAACACATCACACCTACTGAACCCACACCATCCCTCGTGACAGCCCATTCCATATGCATTATATGCATTATGGATCTGATCCACACATGTACTGTACCAACCATGCTACCACATCAACCAACGCACTCCACTTAGCTTAGCGGGATCGGGCTGGGTCAGTGACCCGACAACGTGCCACGTCGTCTTCTACGTTCACACGTATGCATGTATGTATGGTATGTTGGTGGCCACACGTATTGTACCGTCGTCCTGAACGACGTACCATGTCCTGTCCTATCCTATCCTGTCGAGTCGAAGGGTATCCGGTCCTGCGATGTTCCGTCTTGTCGTACCCTGTCTTTGCCCTCCCTGGTCTTCCGTTCCGTTCCGTTCCGTTCCTTCTTCCCTTCCCTTCCCGCTCGCGGTCGCGCTCGCCGCGGGTAGGAGGCGAGTGGGTCATCTGCTTCTGATGCGCGCACCACCGAGACTGGGATCGCGCTGCGAGTCACTGGTCGAGCTGCTTTTCAGCCTTCACTACCTCCATGTCTGCCTGTACCGTGTACGCACGCCGTGCATGTCCGAGTGAACTGGTCTGTTTGTGTCGGTGTATTACTGTGGGGTTCGACATCTGGACATCTGGGCACACCCACAGCCAGACTGCACAATGTGTCATGCATACAGTATACGTACTGGTGTGGATGCATACTCCGTGGTTGGTTCATGCAGCACAGTTCATTGGGCGTGTTGAATTGTAACTGGCGCGGGTTGGTTTGGGTCGGTTTGCTGCAAGTGTATAACAGTTCGTCCGAGTGTATTGTAATGAATTGTAGGTGTCGTGTTGGGGACGAGCTGCATGAGGGGGCGATGGTGCATGTAGATGTTAGTCGCTTTACGTGAATGTGGTGTGTTGTGCACAAGGTGAGTGCGTTCTGTGATGGAAAGGAATGGAGCGTGGTCGGGCGGGTGAGAAAGCGGTTGACAGAAGGCGGGGTTACCGGTCTTATGGTGTAATGGTTAGCACTCTGGACTTTGAATCCAGCGATCCGGGTTCGAGTCCGGTAGGACCTCGTTTTTGCGCGCAGGCAACGGGCGAGGCAGTGCTAGGGAGCGACGATAGCGTGAGAAGCGTGTTGCGAGCGTGTGTGGCGCTGCAGTTGTAGCGCGGAGGAGGTAGGTCAAGTGCTGGTCTTATGGTGTAATGGTTAGCACTCTGGACTCTGAATCCAGCGATCCGGGTTCAAATCCGGTAGGACCTCTTTTTGACAATTTACCACTTCATATACAACACACAGCATCGACGCTCACCACTACTACACTCACACACACGTACAAACACATCACACCTACTGAACCACCATCCTCGTGACAGCCCATTCCATATGCATTATATGCATTATGGATCTGATCCACACATGTACTGTACCAACCATGCTACACATCAACCAACGCACTCCACTTAGCTTAGCGGGATCGGGCTGGGTCAGTGACCGACAACGTGCCACGTCGTCTTCTACGTTCACACGTATGCATGTATGTATGGTATGTTGGTGGCCACACGTATTGTACCGTCGTCCTGACGACGTACCATGTCCTGTCTATCCTATCCTGTCGAGTCGAAGGGTATCCGGTCCTGCGATGTTCCGTCTTGTCGTACCCTGTCTTTGCCCTCCCTGGTCTTCCGTTCCGTTCGTTCCGTTCCCTTCCCTTCCCGCTCGCGGTCGCGCTCGCCGCGGGTAGGAGGCGAGTGGGTCATCTGCTTCTGATGCGGCACCACCGAGACTGGGATCGCGCTGCGAGTCATGGTCGAGCTGCTTTTCAGCCTTCACTACCTCCATGTCTGCCTGTACCGTGTACGCACGCCGTGCATGTCCGAGTGAACTGGTCTGTTTGTGTCGGTGTATTACTGTGGGGTTCGACATCTGGACATCTGGGCACACCCACAGCCAGACTGCACAATGTGTCATGCATACAGTATACGTACTGGTGTGGATGCATACTCCGTGGTTGGTTCATGCAGCACAGTTCATTGGGCGTGTTGAATTGTAACTGGCGCGGGTTGGTTTGGGTCGGTTTGCTGCAAGTGTATAACAGTTCGTCCGAGTGTATTGTAATGAATTGTAGGTGTCGTGTTGGGGACGAGCTGCATGAGGGGGCGATGGTGCATGTAGATGTAGTCGCTTTACGTGAATGTGGTGTGTTGTGCACAAGGTGAGTGCGTTCTGTGATGGAAAGGAATGGAGCGTGGTCGGGGCGGGTGAGAAAGCGGTTGACAGAAGGCGGGGTTACCGGTCTTATGGTGTAATGGTTAGCACTCTGGACTTTGAATCCAGCGATCCGGGTTCGAGTCCCGGTAGGACCTCGTTTTTGCGCGCAGGCAACGGGCGAGGCAGTGCTAGGGAGCGACGATAGCGTGAGAAGCGTGTTGCGAGCGTGTGTGGCGCTGCAGTTGTAGCGCGGAGGAGGTAGGTCAAGTGCTGGTCTTATGGTGTAATGGTTAGCACTCTGGACTCTGAATCCAGCGATCCGGGTTCAAATCCCGGTAGGACCTCTTTTGACAATTTACCACTTCATATACAACACACAGCATCGACCGCTCACCACTACTACACTCCACACACACGTACAAACACATCACACCTACTGAACCCACACCATCCTCGTGACAGCCCATTCCATATGCATTATATGCATTATGGATCTGATCCACACATGTACTGTACCAACCATGCTACCACATCAACCAACGCACTCCACTTAGCTTAGCGGGATCGGGCTGGGTCAGTGACCCGACAACGTGCCACGTCGTCTTCTACGTTCACACGTATGCATGTATGTATGGTATGTTGGTGGCCACACGTATTGTACCGTCGTCCTGAACGACGTACCATGTCTCTGTCCTATCCTATCCTGTCGAGTCGAAGGGTATCCGGTCCTGCGATGTTCCGTCTTGTCGTACCCTGTCTTTGCCCTCCCTGGTCTTCCGTTCCGTTCCGTTCCGTTCCTTCCCTTCCTTCCCGCTCGCGGTCGCGCTCGCCGCGGGTAGGAGGCGAGTGGGTCATCTGCTTCTGATGCGCGCACCACCGAGACTGGGATCGCGCTGCGAGTCACTGGTCGAGCTGCTTTTCAGCCTTCACTACCTCCATGTCTGCCTGTACCGTGTACGCACGCCGTGCATGTCCGAGTGAACTGGTCTGTTTGTGTCGGTGTATTACTGTGGGGTTCGACATCTGGACATCTGGGCACACCACAGCCAGACTGCACAATGTGTCATGCATACAGTATACGTACTGGTGTGGATGCATACTCCGTGGTTGGTTCATGCAGCACAGTTCATTGGGCGTGTTGAATTGTAACTGGCGCGGGTTGGTTTGGGTCGGTTTGCTGCAAGTGTATAACAGTTCGTCCGAGTGTATTGTAATGAATTGTAGGTGTCGTGTTGGGGACGAGCTGCATGAGGGGGCGATGGTGCATGTAGATGTAGTCGCTTTACGTGAATGTGGTGTGTTGTGCACAAGGTGAGTGCGTTCTGTGATGGAAAGGAATGGAGCGTGGTCGGGGCGGGTGAGAAAGCGGTTGACAGAAGGCGGGGTTACCGGTCTTATGGTGTAATGGTTAGCACTCTGGACTTTGAATCCAGCGATCCGGGTTCGAGTCCCGGTAGGACCTCGTTTTTGCGCGCAGGCAACGGGCGAGGCAGTGCTAGGGAGCGACGATAGCGTGAGAAGCGTGTTGCGAGCGTGTGTGGCGCTGCAGTTGTAGCGCGGAGGAGGTAGGTCAAGTGCTGGTCTTATGGTGTAATGGTTAGCACTCTGGACTCTGAATCCAGCGATCCGGGTTCAAATCCCGGTAGGACCTCTTTTTGACAATTTACCACTTCATATACAACACACAGCATCGACCGCTCACCACTACTACACTCCACACACACGTACAAACACATCACACCTACTGAACCCACACCATCCCTCGTGACAGCCCATTCCATATGCATTATATGCATTATGGATCTGATCCACACATGTACTGTACCAACCATGCTACCACATCAACCAACGCACTCCACTTAGCTTAGCGGGATCGGGCTGGGTCAGTGACCCGACAACGTGCCACGTCGTCTTCTACGTTCACACGTATGCATGTATGTATGGTATGTTGGTGGCCACACGTATTGTACCGTCGTCCTGAACGACGTACCATGTCCTGTCCTATCCTATCCTGTCGAGTCGAAGGGTATCCGGTCCTGCGATGTTCCGTCTTGTCGTACCCTGTCTTTGCCCTCCCTGGTCTTCCGTTCCGTTCCGTTCGTTCCGTTCCTTCCCTTCCCTTCCCGCTCGCGGTCGCGCTCGCCGCGGGTAGGAGGCGAGTGGGTCATCTGCTTCTGATGCGCGCACCACCGAGACTGGGATCGCGCTGCGAGTCACTGGTCGAGCTGCTTTTCAGCCTTCACTACCTCCATGTCTGCCTGTACCGTGTACGCACGCCGTGCATGTCCGAGTGAACTGGTCTGTTTGTGTCGGTGTATTACTGTGGGGTTCGACATCTGGACATCTGGGCACACCCACAGCCAGACTGCACAATGTGTCATGCATACAGTATACGTACTGGTGTGGATGCATACTCCGTGGTTGGTTCATGCAGCACAGTTCATTGGGCGTGTTGAATTGTAACTGGCGCGGGTTGGTTTGGGTCGGTTTGCTGCAAGTGTATAACAGTTCGTCCGAGTGTATTGTAATGAATTGTAGGTGTCGTGTTGGGGACGAGCTGCATGAGGGGGCGATGGTGCATGTAGATGTAGTCGCTTTACGTGAATGTGGTGTGTTGTGCACAAGGTGAGTGCGTTCTGTGATGGAAAGGAATGGAGCGTGGTCGGGGCGGGTGAGAAAGCGGTTGACAGAAGGCGGGGTTACCGGTCTTATGGTGTAATGGTTAGCACTCTGGACTTTGAATCCAGCGATCCGGGTTCGAGTCCCGGTAGGACCTCGTTTTTGCGCGCAGGCAACGGGCGAGGCAGTGCTAGGGAGCGACGATAGCGTGAGAAGCGTGTTGCGAGCGTGTGTGGCGCTGCAGTTGTAGCGCGGAGGAGGTAGGTCAAGTGCTGGTCTTATGGTGTAATGGTTAGCACTCTGGACTCTGAATCCAGCGATCCGGGTTCAAATCCCGGTAGGACCTCTTTTTGACAATTTACCACTTCATATACAACACACAGCATCGACCGCTCACCACTACTACACTCCACACACACGTACAAACACATCACACCTACTGAACCCACACCATCCCTCGTGACAGCCCATTCCATATGCATTATATGCATTATGGATCTGATCCACACATGTACTGTACCAACCATGCTACCACATCAACCAACGCACTCCACTTAGCTTAGCGGGATCGGGCTGGGTCAGTGACCCGACAACGTGCCACGTCGTCTTCTACGTTCACACGTATGCATGTATGTATGGTATGTTGGTGGCCACACGTATTGTACCGTCGTCCTGAACGACGTACCATGTCCTGTCCTATCCTATCCTGTCGAGTCGAAGGGTATCCGGTCCTGCGATGTTCCGTCTTGTCGTACCCTGTCTTTGCCCTCCCTGGTCTTCCGTTCCGTTCCGTTCCGTTCCTTCCCTTCCCTTCCCGCTCGCGGTCGCGCTCGCCGCGGGTAGGAGGCGAGTGGGTCATCTGCTTCTGATGCGCGCACCACCGAGACTGGGATCGCGCTGCGAGTCACTGGTCGAGCTGCTTTTCAGCCTTCACTACCTCCATGTCTGCCTGTACCGTGTACGCACGCCGTGCATGTCCGAGTGAACTGGTCTGTTTGTGTCGGTGTATTACTGTGGGGTTCGACATCTGGACATCTGGGCACACCCACAGCCAGACTGCACAATGTGTCATGCATACAGTATACGTACTGGTGTGGATGCATACTCCGTGGTTGGTTCATGCAGCACAGTTCATTGGGCGTGTTGAATTGTAACTGGCGCGGGTTGGTTTGGGTCGGTTTGCTGCAAGTGTATAACAGTTCGTCCGAGTGTATTGTAATGAATTGTAGGTGTCGTGTTGGGGACGAGCTGCATGAGGGGGCGATGGTGCATGTAGATGTAGTCGCTTTACGTGAATGTGGTGTGTTGTGCACAAGGTGAGTGCGTTCTGTGATGGAAAGGAATGGAGCGTGGTCGGGGCGGGTGAGAAAGCGGTTGACAGAAGGCGGGGTTACCGGTCTTATGGTGTAATGGTTAGCACTCTGGACTTTGAATCCAGCGATCCGGGTTCGAGTCCCGGTAGGACCTCGTTTTTGCGCGCAGGCAACGGGCGAGGCAGTGCTAGGGAGCGACGATAGCGTGAGAAGCGTGTTGCGAGCGTGTGTGGCGCTGCAGTTGTAGCGCGGAGGAGGTAGGTCAAGTGCTGGTCTTATGGTGTAATGGTTAGCACTCTGGACTCTGAATCCAGCGATCCGGGTTCAAATCCCGGTAGGACCTCTTTTTGACAATTTACCACTTCATATACAACACACAGCATCGACCGCTCACCACTACTACACTCCACACACACGTACAAACACATCACACCTACTGAACCCACACCATCCCTCGTGACAGCCCATTCCATATGCATTATATGCATTATGGATCTGATCCACACATGTACTGTACCAACCATGCTACCACATCAACCAACGCACTCCACTTAGCTTAGCGGGATCGGGCTGGGTCAGTGACCCGACAACGTGCCACGTCGTCTTCTACGTTCACACGTATGCATGTATGTATGGTATGTTGGTGGCCACACGTATTGTACCGTCGTCCTGAACGACGTACCATGTCCTGTCCTATCCTATCCTGTCGAGTCGAAGGGTATCCGGTCCTGCGATGTTCCGTCTTGTCGTACCCTGTCTTTGCCCTCCCTGGTCTTCCGTTCCGTTCCGTTCCGTTCCTTCCCTTCCCTTCCCGCTCGCGGTCGCGCTCGCCGCGGGTAGGAGGCGAGTGGGTCATCTGCTTCTGATGCGCGCACCACCGAGACTGGGATCGCGCTGCGAGTCACTGGTCGAGCTGCTTTTCAGCCTTCACTACCTCCATGTCTGCCTGTACCGTGTACGCACGCCGTGCATGTCCGAGTGAACTGGTCTGTTTGTGTCGGTGTATTACTGTGGGGTTCGACATCTGGACATCTGGGCACACCCACAGCCAGACTGCACAATGTGTCATGCATACAGTATACGTACTGGTGTGGATGCATACTCCGTGGTTGGTTCATGCAGCACAGTTCATTGGGCGTGTTGAATTGTAACTGGCGCGGGTTGGTTTGGGTCGGTTTGCTGCAAGTGTATAACAGTTCGTCCGAGTGTATTGTAATGAATTGTAGGTGTCGTGTTGGGGACGAGCTGCATGAGGGGGCGATGGTGCATGTAGATGTAGTCGCTTTACGTGAATGTGGTGTGTTGTGCACAAGGTGAGTGCGTTCTGTGATGGAAAGGAATGGAGCGTGGTCGGGGCGGGTGAGAAAGCGGTTGACAGAAGGCGGGGTTACCGGTCTTATGGTGTAATGGTTAGCACTCTGGACTTTGAATCCAGCGATCCGGGTTCGAGTCCCGGTAGGACCTCGTTTTTGCGCGCAGGCAACGGGCGAGGCAGTGCTAGGGAGCGACGATAGCGTGAGAAGCGTGTTGCGAGCGTGTGTGGCGCTGCAGTTGTAGCGCGGAGGAGGTAGGTCAAGTGCTGGTCTTATGGTGTAATGGTTAGCACTCTGGACTCTGAATCCAGCGATCCGGGTTCAAATCCCGGTAGGACCTCTTTTTGACAATTTACCACTTCATATACAACACACAGCATCGACCGCTCACCACTACTACACTCCACACACACGTACAAACACATCACACCTACTGAACCCACACCATCCCTCGTGACAGCCCATTCCATATGCATTATATGCATTATGGATCTGATCCACACATGTACTGTACCAACCATGCTACCACATCAACCAACGCACTCCACTTAGCTTAGCGGGATCGGGCTGGGTCAGTGACCCGACAACGTGCCACGTCGTCTTCTACGTTCACACGTATGCATGTATGTATGGTATGTTGGTGGCCACACGTATTGTACCGTCGTCCTGAACGACGTACCATGTCCTGTCCTATCCTATCCTGTCGAGTCGAAGGGTATCCGGTCCTGCGATGTTCCGTCTTGTCGTACCCTGTCTTTGCCCTCCCTGGTCTTCCGTTCCGTTCCGTTCCGTTCCGTTCCCTTCCCTTCCCTTCCCGCTCGCGGTCGCGCTCGCCGCGGGTAGGAGGCGAGTGGGTCATCTGCTTCTGATGCGCGCACCACCGAGACTGGGATCGCGCTGCGAGTCACTGGTCGAGCTGCTTTTCAGCCTTCACTACCTCCATGTCTGCCTGTACCGTGTACGCACGCCGTGCATGTCCGAGTGAACTGGTCTGTTTGTGTCGGTGTATTACTGTGGGGTTCGACATCTGGACATCTGGGCACACCCACAGCCAGACTGCACAATGTGTCATGCATACAGTATACGTACTGGTGTGGATGCATACTCCGTGGTTGGTTCATGCAGCACAGTTCATTGGGCGTGTTGAATTGTAACTGGCGCGGGTTGGTTTGGGTCGGTTTGCTGCAAGTGTATAACAGTTCGTCCGAGTGTATTGTAATGAATTGTAGGTGTCGTGTTGGGGACGAGCTGCATGAGGGGGCGATGGTGCATGTAGATGTAGTCGCTTTACGTGAATGTGGTGTGTTGTGCACAAGGTGAGTGCGTTCTGTGATGGAAAGGAATGGAGCGTGGTCGGGGCGGGTGAGAAAGCGGTTGACAGAAGGCGGGGTTACCGGTCTTATGGTGTAATGGTTAGCACTCTGGACTTTGAATCCAGCGATCCGGGTTCGAGTCCCGGTAGGACCTCGTTTTTGCGCGCAGGCAACGGGCGAGGCAGTGCTAGGGAGCGACGATAGCGTGAGAAGCGTGTTGCGAGCGTGTGTGGCGCTGCAGTTGTAGCGCGGAGGAGGTAGGTCAAGTGCTGGTCTTATGGTGTAATGGTTAGCACTCTGGACTCTGAATCCAGCGATCCGGGTTCAAATCCCGGTAGGACCTCTTTTTGACAATTTACCACTTCATATACAACACACAGCATCGACCGCTCACCACTACTACACACACACACACACGTACAAACACATCACACCTACTGAACCCACACCATCCCTCGTGACAGCCCATTCCATATGCATTATATGCATTATGGATCTGATCCACACATGTACTGTACCAACCATGCTACCACATCAACCAACGCACTCCACTTAGCTTAGCGGGATCGGGCTGGGTCAGTGACCCGACAACGTGCCACGTCGTCTTCTACGTTCACACGTATGCATGTATGTATGGTATGTTGGTGGCCACACGTATTGTACCGTCGTCCTGAACGACGTACCATGTCCTGTCCTATCCTATCCTGTCGAGTCGAAGGGTATCCGGTCCTGCGATGTTCCGTCTTGTCGTACCCTGTCTTTGCCCTCCCTGGTCTTCCGTTCCGTTCCGTTCCGTTCCCTTCCCTTCCCTTCCCGCTCGCGGTCGCGCTCGCCGCGGGTAGGAGGCGAGTGGGTCATCTGCTTCTGATGCGCGCACCACCGAGACTGGGATCGCGCTGCGAGTCACTGGTCGAGCTGCTTTTCAGCCTTCACTACCTCCATGTCTGCCTGTACCGTGTACGCACGCCGTGCATGTCCGAGTGAACTGGTCTGTTTGTGTCGGTGTATTACTGTGGGGTTCGACATCTGGACATCTGGGCACACCCACAGCCAGACTGCACAATGTGTCATGCATACAGTATACGTACTGGTGTGGATGCATACTCCGTGGTTGGTTCATGCAGCACAGTTCATTGGGCGTGTTGAATTGTAACTGGCGCGGGTTGGTTTGGGTCGGTTTGCTGCAAGTGTATAACAGTTCGTCCGAGTGTATTGTAATGAATTGTAGGTGTCGTGTTGGGGACGAGCTGCATGAGGGGGCGATGGTGCATGTAGATGTAGTCGCTTTACGTGAATGTGGTGTGTTGTGCACAAGGTGAGTGCGTTCTGTGATGGAAAGGAATGGAGCGTGGTCGGGGCGGGTGAGAAAGCGGTTGACAGAAGGCGGGGTTACCGGTCTTATGGTGTAATGGTTAGCACTCTGGACTTTGAATCCAGCGATCCGGGTTCGAGTCCCGGTAGGACCTCGTTTTTGCGCGCAGGCAACGGGCGAGGCAGTGCTAGGGAGCGACGATAGCGTGAGAAGCGTGTTGCGAGCGTGTGTGGCGCTGCAGTTGTAGCGCGGAGGAGGTAGGTCAAGTGCTGGTCTTATGGTGTAATGGTTAGCACTCTGGACTCTGAATCCAGCGATCCGGGTTCAAATCCCGGTAGGACCTCTTTTTGACAATTTACCACTTCATATACAACACACAGCATCGACCGCTCACCACTACTACACTCCACACACACGTACAAACACATCACACCTACTGAACCCACACCATCCCTCGTGACAGCCCATTCCATATGCATTATATGCATTATGGATCTGATCCACACATGTACTGTACCAACCATGCTACCACATCAACCAACGCACTCCACTTAGCTTAGCGGGATCGGGCTGGGTCAGTGACCGACAACGTGCCACGTCGTCTTCTACGTTCACACGTATGCATGTATGTATGGTATGTTGGTGGCCACACGTATTGTACCGTCGTCCTGAACGACGTACCATGTCCTGTCCTATCCTATCCTGTCGAGTCGAAGGGTATCCGGTCCTGCGATGTTCCGTCTTGTCGTACCCTGTCTTTGCCCTCCCTGGTCTTCCGTTCCGTTCCGTTCCGTTCCTTCCCTTCCCTTCCCGCTCGCGGTCGCGCTCGCCGCGGGTAGGAGGCGAGTGGGTCATCTGCTTCTGATGCGCGCACCACCGAGACTGGGATCGCGCTGCGAGTCACTGGTCGAGCTGCTTTTCAGCCTTCACTACCTCCATGTCTGCCTGTACCGTGTACGCACGCCGTGCATGTCCGAGTGAACTGGTCTGTTTGTGTCGGTGTATTACTGTGGGGTTCGACATCTGGACATCTGGGCACACCCACAGCCAGACTGCACAATGTGTCATGCATACAGTATACGTACTGGTGTGGATGCATACTCCGTGGTTGGTTCATGCAGCACAGTTCATTGGGCGTGTTGAATTGTAACTGGCGCGGGTTGGTTTGGGTCGGTTTGCTGCAAGTGTATAACAGTTCGTCCGAGTGTATTGTAATGAATTGTAGGTGTCGTGTTGGGGACGAGCTGCATGAGGGGGCGATGGTGCATGTAGATGTAGTCGCTTTACGTGAATGTGGTGTGTTGTGCACAAGGTGAGTGCGTTCTGTGATGGAAAGGAATGGAGCGTGGTCGGGGCGGGTGAGAAAGCGGTTGACAGAAGGCGGGGTTACCGGTCTTATGGTGTAATGGTTAGCACTCTGGACTTTGAATCCAGCGATCCGGGTTCGAGTCCCGGTAGGACCTCGTTTTTGCGCGCAGGCAACGGGCGAGGCAGTGCTAGGGAGCGACGATAGCGTGAGAAGCGTGTTGCGAGCGTGTGTGGCGCTGCAGTTGTAGCGCGGAGGAGGTAGGTCAAGTGCTGGTCTTATGGTGTAATGGTTAGCACTCTGGACTCTGAATCCAGCGATCCGGGTTCAAATCCCGGTAGGACCTCTTTTTGACAATTTACCACTTCATATACAACACACAGCATCGACCGCTCACCACTACTACACTCCACACACACGTACAAACACATCACACCTACTGAACCCACACCATCCCTCGTGACAGCCCATTCCATATGCATTATATGCATTATGGATCTGATCCACACATGTACTGTACCAACCATGCTACCACATCAACCAACGCACTCCACTTAGCTTAGCGGGATCGGGCTGGGTCAGTGACCCGACAACGTGCCACGTCGTCTTCTACGTTCACACGTATGCATGTATGTATGGTATGTTGGTGGCCACACGTATTGTACCGTCGTCCTGAACGACGTACCATGTCCTGTCCTATCCTATCCTGTCGAGTCGAAGGGTATCCGGTCCTGCGATGTTCCGTCTTGTCGTACCCTGTCTTTGCCCTCCCTGGTCTTCCGTTCCGTTCCGTTCCCTTCCCTTCCCTTCCCGCTCGCGGTCGCGCTCGCCGCGGGTAGGAGGCGAGTGGGTCATCTGCTTCTGATGCGCGCACCACCGAGACTGGGATCGCGCTGCGAGTCACTGGTCGAGCTGCTTTTCAGCCTTCACTACCTCCATGTCTGCCTGTACCGTGTACGCACGCCGTGCATGTCCGAGTGAACTGGTCTGTTTGTGTCGGTGTATT
>JAKVDI010000249.1:0-24307 GCA_022836835.1 Pythium insidiosum | reverse complement strand
AGGTAGCAAACGGTCGTAAGACGTCCGATCACGTCGGAAGCAGGCGTCCGAACCCTCGCCAGACCAGGAAGGACGCCAACACGCTCTACATACAGTCGCAACGCGCCAAATACAGCACCACACATCATCGGCACGCACCTACGCCAGCGTCGCAAAAGTAGCAAAAGGTAGCAAAAGGTAGCAAAAGGTAGCAAAGGTAGCAAACGGTCGTAAGACGTCCGATCACGTCGGAAGCAGGCGTCCGAACCCTCGCCAGACAGGAAAGGACGCCAACACGCTCTACATACACGTCGCAACGCGCCAAATACAGCACCACACATCATCGGCACGCACCTACGCCAGCGTCGCAAAAGGTAGCAAAAGGTAGCAAAAGTAGCAAACGGTCGTAAGACGTCCGATCACGTCGGAAGCAGGCGTCCGAACCCTCGCCAGACCAGGAAAGGACGCCAACACGCTCTACATACACGTCGCAACGCGCCAAATACAGCACCACACATCATCGGCACGCACCTACGCCAGCGTCGCAAAATAGGTAGCAAAAGGTAGCAAAAGGTAGCAAAAGGTAGCAAACGGTCGTAAGACGTCCGATCACGTCGGAAGCAGGCGTCCGAACCCTCGCCAGACCAGGAAAGGACGCCAACACGCTCTACATACACGTCGCAACGCGCCAAATACAGCACACATCATCGGCACGCACCTACGCCAGCGTCGCAAAAGGTAGCAAAAGGTAGCAAAAGGTAGCAAAAGGTTGCAAACGGTCGTAAGACGTCCGATCACGTCGGAAGGGCGTCCGAACCCTCGCCAGACCAGGAAAGGACGCCAACACGTCTACATACACGTCGCAACGCGCCAAATACAGCACACACATCATCGGCACGCACCTACGCCAGCGTCGCAAAAGTAGCTAGCAAAGGTAGCAAAAGGTAGCAAAAGGTAGCAAAAGGTAGCAAACGGTCGTAAGACGTCGATCACGTCGGAAGCAGGCGTCCGAACCCTCGCCAGACCAGGAAAGGACGCCAACACGCTCTACATACACGTCGCAACGCGCCAAATACAGCACCACACATCATCGGCACGCACCTACGCCAGCGTCGCAAAAGGTAGCAAAAGGTAGCAAAAGGTAGCAAAAGGTAGCAAAAGGTAGCAAACGGTCGTAAGACGTCCGATCACGTCGGAAGCAGGCGTCCGAACCCTCGCCAGACCAGGAAAGGACGCCAACACGCTCTACATACACGTCGCAACGCGCCAAATACAGCACCACACATCATCGGCACGCACCTACGCCAGCGTCGCAAAAGGTAGCAAAAGGTAGCAAAAGGTAGCAAAAGGTCCGGTCGTAAGACGTCCGATCACGTCGGAAGCAGGCGTCCGAACCTCTCGCCAGACCAGGAAAGGACGCAACACGCTCTACATACACGTCGCAACGCGCCAAATACAGCACCAACATCATCGGCACGCACCTACGCCAGCGTCGCAAAAGGTAAAAGGTAGCAAAAGGTAGCAAAGGTAGCAAAAGGTAGCAAAAGGTAGCAAACGGTCGTAAGACGTCCGATCACGTCGGAAGCAGGCGTCCGAACCCTCGCCAGACAGGAAAGGACGCCAACACGCTCTACATACACGTCGCAACGCGCCAAATACAGCACCACACATCATCGGCACGCACCTACGCCAGCGTCGCAAAAGGTAGCAAAAGGTAGCAAAAGGTAGCAAAAGGTTGCAAACGGTCGTAAGACGTCGATCACGTCGGAAGCAGGCGTCCGAACCTCGCCAGACCAGGAAAGGACGCCAACACGCTTACATACACGTCGCAAACGCGCCAAATACAGCACCACACATCATCGGCACGCACCTACGCCAGCGTCGCAAAAAGGTAGCAAAGGTAGCAAAAGGTAGCAAAAGGTAGCAAAAAGGTAGCTAAACGGTCGTAAGAGTCCGATCACGTCGGAAGCAGGCGTCCGAACCCTCGCCAGACAGGAAAGGACGCCAACACGCTCTACATACACGTCGCAACGCGCCAAATACAGCACCACACATCATCGGCACGCACCTACGCCAGCGTCGCAAAAAGGTAGCAAAAGGTAGCAAAAGGTAGCAAAAGGTAGCAAACGGTCGTAAGACGTCCGATCACGTCGGAAGCAGGCGTCCGAACCCTCGCCAGACCAGGAAAGGACGCCAACACGCTCTACATACACGTCGCAACGCGCCAAATACAGCACCACACATCATCGGCACGCACCTACGCCAGCGTCGCAAAAGGTAGCAAAAGGTAGCAAAAGGTAGCAAAAGTAGCAAAAGGTAGCAAACGGTCGTAAGACGTCCGATCACGTCGGAAGCAGGCGTCCGAACCCTCGCCAGACCAGGAAAGGACGCCAACACGCTCTACATACACGTCGCAACGCGCCAAATACAGCACCACACATCATCGGCACGCACCTACGCCAGCGTCGCAAAAGGTAGCAAAAGGTAGCAAAAGGTAGCAAAAGGTAGCAAACGGTCGTAAGACGTCCGATCACGTCGGAAGCAGGCGTCCGAACCCTCGCCAGACCAGGAAAGGACGCAACACGCTCTACATACACGTCGCAACGCGCCAAATACAGCACCAACATCATCGGCACGCACCTACGCCAGCGTCGCAAAAGGTAGCAAAAGGTAGCAGCAAAAGGTAGCAAACGGTCGTAAGACGTCCGATCACGTCGGAAGCAGGCGTCCGAACCCTCGCCAGACCAGGAAAGGACGCCAACACGCTCTACATACACGTCGCAACGCGCCAAATACAGCACCACACATCATCGGCACGCACCTACGCCAGCGTCGCAAAAGTAGCAAAAGGTAGCAAAAGGTAGCAAAAGGTAGCAAAAGGTAGCAAACGGTCGTAAGACGTCCGATCACGTCGGAAGCAGGCGTCCGAACCCTCGCCAGACCAGGAAAGGACGCCAACACGCTCTAATACACGTCGCAACGCGCCAAATACAGCCACACATCATCGGCACGCACCTACGCCAGCGTCGCAAAAAGGTAGCAAAAGGTAGCAAAAGGTGCAAAAGTAGCAAAAGGTAGCAAACGGTCGTAAGACGTCCGATCACGTCGGAAGCAGGCGTCCGAACCCTCGCCAGACCAGGAAAGGACGCCAACACGCTCTAATACACGTCGCAACGCGCCAAATACAGCACCACACATCATCGGCACGCACCTACGCCAGCGTCGCAAAAGGGTAGCAAAAGGTAGCAAAAGGTAGCAAAAGGTAGCAAACGGTCGTAAGACGTCCGATCACGTCGGAAGCAGGCGTCCGAACCCTCGCCAGACCAGGAAAGGACGCCAACACGCTCTACATACACGTCGCAACGCGCCAAATACAGCACCACACATCATCGGCAGCACCTACGCCAGCGTCGCAAAAGGTAGCAAAAGGTAGCAAAAGGTAGCAAAAGGTAGCAAACGGTCGTAAGACGTCCGATCACGTCGGAAGCAGGCGTCCGAACCCTCGCCAGACAGGAAAGGACGCCAACACGCTCTACATACACGTCGCAACGCGCCAAATACAGCACCACATCATCGGCACGCACCTACGCCAGCGTCGCAAAAGGTAGCAAAAGGTAGCAAAAGGTAGCAAACGGTCGTAAGACGTCCGATCACGTCGGAAGCAGGCGTCCGAACCCTCGCCAGACCAGGAAAGGACGCCAACACGCTCTACATACACGTCGCAACGCGCCAAATACAGCACCACAACATCATCGGCACGCACCTACGCCAGCGTCGCAAAAGGTAGCAAAAGGTAGCAAACGTAGCAAAGGTAGCAAAAGGTAGCAAAAGGTAGCAAACGGTCGTAAGACGTCCGATCACGTCGGAAGCAGGCGTCCGAACCTCGCCAGACCAGGAAAGGACGCCAACACGCTCTACATACACGTCGCAACGCGCCAAATACAGCACCACACATCATCGGCACGCACCTACGCCAGCGTCGCAAAAGGTAGCAAAAGGTAGCAAAAGGTAGCAAAAGGTAGCAAAAGGTAGCAAAAGGTAGCAAACGGTCGTAAGACGTCCGATCACGTCGGAAGCAGGCGTCCGAACCCTCGCCAGACCAGGAAAGGACGCCAACACGCTCTACATACACGTCGCAACGCGCCAAATACAGCACCACACATCATCGGCACGCACCTACGCCAGCGTCGCAAAAGGTAGCCAAAAGGTAGCAAAAGGTAGCAAAGGTAGCAAACGGTCGTAAGACGTCCGATCACGTCGGAAGCAGGCGTCCGAACCCTCGCCAGACCAGGAAAGGACGCCAACACGCTCTACATACACGTCGCAACGCGCCAAATACAGCACCACACATCATCGGCACGCACCTACGCCAGCGTCGCAAAAGGTAGCAAAAGGTAGCAAAAGGTAGCAAAGGTAGCAAAAGGTAGCAAAAGGTAGCAAACGGTCGTAAGACGTCCGATCACGTCGGAAGCAGGCGTCCGAACCCTCGCCAGACCAGGAAAGGACGCCAACACGCTCTACATACACGTCGCAACGCGCCAAATACAGCACCACACATCATCGGCACGCACCTACGCCAGCGTCGCAAAAGGTAGCAAAAGGTAGCAAAAGGTAGCAAAAGGTAGCAAAACGGTCGTAAGACGTCCGATCACGTCGGAAGCAGGCGTCCGAACCCTCGCCAGACCAGGAAAGGACGCCAACACGCTCTACATACACGTCGCAACGCGCCAAATACAGCACCACACATCATCGGCACGCACCTACGCCAGCGTCGCAAAAGGTAGCAAAAGGTAGCAAAAGGTAGCAAAAGGTAGCAAACGGTCGTAAGACGTCCGATCACGTCGGAAGCAGGCGTTCCGAACCCTCGCCAGACCAGGAAAGGACGCCAACACGCTCTACATACACGTCGCAACGCGCCAAATACAGCACCACACATCATCGGCACGCACCTACGCCAGCGTCGCAAAAGGTAGCAAAAGGTAGCAAAAGGTAGCAAAAGGTAGCAAAAGGTAGCAAACGGTCGTAAGACGTCCGATCACGTCGGAAGCAGGCGTCCGAACCCTCGCCAGACCAGGAAAGGACGCCAACACGCTCTACATACACGTCGCAACGCGCCAAATACAGCCCACACATCATCGGCACGCACCTACGCCAGCGTCGCAAAAGGTAGCAAAAGGTAGCAAAAGGTAGCAAAAGGTAGCAAACGGTCGTAAGACGTCCGATCACGTCGGAAGCAGGCGTCCGAACCCTCGCCAGACCAGGAAAGGACGCCAACACGCTCTACATACACGTCGCAACGCGCCAAATACAGCACCACACATCATCGGCACGCACCTACGCCAGCGTCGCAAAAGGTAGCAAAAGGTAGCAAAAGGTAGCAAACGGTCGTAAGACGTCCGATCACGTCGGAAGCAGGCGTCCGAACCCTCGCCAGACCAGGAAAGGACGCCAACACGCTCTACATACACGTCGCAACGCGCCAAATACAGCACCACACATCATCGGCACGCATACGCCAGCGTCGCAAAAGGTAGCAAAAGGTAGCAAAAGGTAGCAAACGGTCGTAAGACGTCCGATCACGTCGGAAGCAGGCGTCCGAACCCTCGCCAGACCAGGAAAGGACGCCAACACGCTCTACATACACGTCGCAACGCGCCAAATACAGCACCACACATCATCGGCACGCACCTACGCCAGCGTCGCAAAAGGTAGCAAAAGGTAGCAAAAGGTAGCAAAAGGTAGCAAACGGTCGTAAGACGTCCGATCACGTCGGAAGCAGGCGTCCGAACCCTCGCCAGACCAGGAAAGGACGCCAACACGCTCTACATACACGTCGCAACGCGCCAAATACAGCACCACACATCATCGGCACGCACCTACGCCAGCGTCGCAAAAGGTAGCAAAAGGTAGCAAAAGGTAGCAAAAGGTAGCAAACGGTCGTAAGACGTCCGATCACGTCGGAAGCAGGCGTCCGAACCCTCGCCAGACCAGGAAAGGACGCCAACACGCTTACATACACGTCGCAACGCGCCAAATACAGCACCACACATCATCGGCACGCACCTACGCCAGCGTCGCAAAAGGTAGCAAAAGGTAGCAAAAGGTAGCAAAAGGTAGCAAACGGTCGTAAGACGTCCGATCACGTCGGAAGCAGGCGTCCGAACCCTCGCCAGACCAGGAAAGGACGCCAACACGCTCTACATCACGTCGCAACGCGCCAATACAGCACCACACATCATCGGCACGCACCTACGCCAGCGTCGCAAAAGGTAGCAAAGGTAGCAAAAGGTAGCAAAAGGTAGCAAACGGTCGAAAGACGTCCGATCACGTCGGAAGCAGGCGTCCGAACCCTCGCCAGACCAGGAAAGGACGCCAACACGCTCTACATACACGTCGCAACGCGCCAAATACAGCACCACACATCATCGGCACGCACCTACGCCAGCGTCGCAAAAGGTAGCAAAGGTAGCAAACGGTTAGTAAGACGTCCGATCACGTCGGAAGCAGGCGTCCGAACCCTCGCCAGACCAGGAAAGGACGCCAACACGCTCTACATACACGTCGCAACGCGCCAAATACAGCACCACACATCATCGGCACGCACCTACGCCAGCGTCGCAAAAGGTAGCAAAAGGTGCAAAAGGTAGCAAAGGTAGCAAACGGTCGTATGACGGTCCGATCACGTCGGAAGCAGGCGTCCGAACCCTCGCCAGACCAGGAAAGGACGCCAACACGCTCTACATACACGTCGCAACGCGCCAAATACAGCACCACACATCATCGGCACGCACCTACGCCAGCGTCGCAAAAGGTAGCAAAAGGTAGCAAAAGGTAGCAAAGGTAGCAAAACGGTCGTAAGACGTCCGATCACGTCGGAAGCAGGCGTCCGAACCCTCGCCAGACCAGGAAAGGACGCCAACACGCTCTACATACACGTCGCAACGCGCCAAATACAGCACCACACATCATCGGCACGCACCTACGCCAGCGTCGCAAAAGGTAGCAAAAGGTAGCAAAAGGTAGCAAACGGTCGTAAGGACGTCCGATCACGTCGGAAGCAGGCGTCCGAACCCTCGCCAGACCAGGAAAGGACGCCAACACGCTCATACACGTCGCAAACGCGCCAAATACAGCACCACACATCATCGGCACGCACCTACGCCAGCGTCGCAAAAGGTAGCAAAAGGTAGCAAAGGTAGCAAAAGGTAGCAAACGGTCGTAAGACGTCCGATCACGTCGGAAGCAGGCGTCCGAACCCTCGCCAGACCAGGAAAGGACGCCAACACGCTCTACATACACGTCGCAACGCGCCAAATACAGCACCACACATCATCGGCACGCACTACGCCAGCGTCGCAAAAGGTAGCAAAAGGTAGCAAAAGGTAGCAAAAGGTAGCAAAAGGTAGAAAAGGGCAAACGGTCGTAAGACGTCCGATCACGTCGGAAGCAGGCGTCCGAACCCTCGCCAGACCAGGAAAGGACGCCAACACGCTCTACATACACGTCGCAACGCGCCAAATACAGCACCACACATCATCGGCACGCACCTACGCCAGCGTCGCAAAAGGTAGCGTAGCAAAAGGTAGCAAAAGGTAGCAAAAGGTAGCAAAGGTAGCAAACGGTCGTAAGACGTCCGATCACGTCGGAAGCAGGCGTCCGAACCCTCGCCAGACCAGGAAAGGACGCCAACACGCTCTACATACACGTCGCAACGCGCCAAATACAGCACACACATCATCGGCACGCACCTACGCCAGCGTCGCAAAAGGTAGCAAAAGGTAGCAAAAGGTAGCAAAAGGTAGCAAACGGTCGTAAGACGTCCGATCACGTCGGAAGCAGGCGTCCGAACCCTCGCCAGACCAGGAAAGGACGCCAACACGCTCTACATACACGTCGCAACGCGCCAAATACAGCACCACACATCATCGGCACGCACCTACGCCAGCGTGCAAAAGGTAGCAAAAGGTAGCAAAAGGTAGCAAAAGGTAGCAAAAGGTAGCAAGGTAGCAAACGGTCGTAAGACGTCCGATCACGTCGGAAGCAGGCGTCCGAACCCTCGCCAGACCAGGAAAGGACGCCAACACGCTCTACATACACGTCGCAACGCGCCAAATACAGCACCACACATCATCGGCACGCACCTACGCCAGCGTCGCAAAAGTAGCAAAAGGTAGCAAAAGGTAGCAAAGGTAGCAAAAGGTAGCAAAAGGTAGCAAACGGTCGTAAGACGTCCGATCACGTCGGAAGCAGGCGTCCGAACCCTCGCCAGACCAGGAAAGGACGCCAACACGCTCTACATACACGTCGCAACGCGCCAAATACAGCACCACACATCATCGGCACGCACCTACGCCAGCGTCGCAAAAGGTAGCAAAAGGTAGCAAGGTAGCAAAAGGTAGCAAAAGGTAGCAAAAGGTAGCAAACGGTCGTAAGACGTCCGATCACGTCGGAAGCAGGCGTCCGAACCCTCGCCAGACCAGGAAAGGACGCAACACGCTCTACATACACGTCGCAACGCGCCAAATACAGCACCACACATCATCGGCACGCACCTACGCCAGCGTCGCAAAAGGTAGCAAAAGGTAGCAAAAGGTAGCAAAAGGTAGCAAAAGGTAGCAAACGGTCGTAAGACGTCCGATCACGTCGGAAGCAGGCGTCCGAACCCTCGCCAGACCAGGAAAGGACGCCAACACGCTCTACATACACGTCGCAACGCGCCAAATACAGCACACACACATCGGCACGCACCTACGCCAGCGTCGCAAAGGTAGCAAAAGGTAGCAAAGGTAGCAAAAGGTAGCAAAAGGTAGCAAAAGGTAGCAAACGGTCGTAAGACGTCCGATCACGTCGGAAGCAGGCGTCCGAACCCTCGCCAGACCAGGAAAGGACGCCAACACGCTCTACATACACGTCGCAACGCGCCAAATACAGCACCACACATCATCGGCACGCACCTACGCCAGCGTCGCAAAAGGTAGCAAAAGGTAGCAAAAGGTAGCAAAAGGTAGCAAACGGTCGTAAGACGTCCGATCACGTCGGAAGCAGGCGTCCGAACCCTCGCCAGACCAGGAAAGGACGCCAACACGCTCTACATACACGTCGCAACGCGCCAAATACAGCACCACACATCATCGGCACGCACCTACGCCAGCGTCGCAAAAGGTAGCAAAAGGTAGCAAAAGGTAGCAAAAGGTAGCAAACGGTCGTAAGACGTCCGATCACGTCGGAAGCAGGCGTCCGAACCCTCGCCAGACCAGGAAAGGACGCCAACACGCTCTACATACACGTCGCAACGCGCCAAATACAGCACCACACATCATCGGCACGCACCTACGCCAGCGTCGCAAAAGGTAGCAAAAGGTAGCAAAAGGTAGCAAACGGTCGTAAGACGTCCGATCACGTCGGAAGCAGGCGTCCGAACCCTCGCCAGACCAGGAAAGGACGCCAACACGCTCTACATACACGTCGCAACGCGCCAAATACAGCACCACACATCATCGGCACGCACCTACGCCAGCGTCGCAAAAGGTAGCAAAAGGTAGCAAAAGGTAGCAAAAGGTAGCAAACGGTCGTAAGACGTCCGATCACGTCGGAAGCAGGCGTCCGAACCCTCGCCAGACCAGGAAAGGACGCCAACACGCTCTACATACACGTCGCAACGCGCCAAATACAGCACCACACATCATCGGCACGCACCTACGCCAGCGTCGCAAAAGGTAGCAAAAGGTAGCAAAAGGTAGCAAAAGGTAGCAAACGGTCGTAAGACGTCCGATCACGTCGGAAGCAGGCGTCCGAACCCTCGCCAGACCAGGAAAGGACGCCAACACGCTCTACATACACGTCGCAACGCGCCAAATACAGCACCACACATCATCGGCACGCACCTACGCCAGCGTCGCAAAAGGTAGCAAAAGGTAGCAAAAGGTAGCAAAAGGTAGCAAACGGTCGTAAGACGTCCGATCACGTCGGAAGCAGGCGTCCGAACCCTCGCCAGACCAGGAAAGGACGCCAACACGCTCTACATACACGTCGCAACGCGCCAAATACAGCACCACACATCATCGGCACGCACCTACGCCAGCGTCGCAAAAGTAGCAAAGGTAGCAAAAGTAGCAAAAGGTAGCAAAAGGTAGCAAAAGGTAGCAAACGGTCGTAAGACGTCCGATCACGTCGGAAGCAGGCGTCCGAACCCTCGCCAGACCAGGAAAGGACGCCAACACGCTCTACATACACGTCGCAACGCGCCAAATACAGCACCACACATCATCGGCACGCACCTACGCCGCGTAGCAAAAGGTAGCAAAAGGTAGCAAAAGGTAGCAAACGGTCGTAAGACGTCCGATCACGTCGGAAGCAGGCGTCCGAACCCTCGCCAGACCAGGAAAGGACGCCAACACGCTCTACATACACGTCGCAACGCGCCAAATACAGCACCACACATCATCGGCACGCACCTACGCCAGCGTCGCAAAAGGAAAGGTAGCAAAAGGTAGCAAAAGGTAGCAAAAGTAGCAAAAGGTAGCAAACGGTCGTAAGACGTCCGATCACGTCGGAAGCAGGCGTCCGAACCCTCGCCAGACCAGGAAAGGACGCCAACACGCTCTACATACACGTCGCAACGCGCCAAATACAGCACCACACATCATCGGCACGCACCTACGCCAGCGTAGCAAAAGGTAGCAAAAGGTAGCAAAAGGTAGCAAAAGGTAGCAAAAGGTAGCAAAAGGTAGCAAACGGTCGTAAGACGTCCGATCACGTCGGAAGCAGGCGTCCGAACCCTCGCCAGACCAGGAAAGGACGCCAACACGCTCTACATACACGTCGCAACGCGCCAAATACAGCACCACACATCATCGGCACGCACCTACGCCAGCGTCGCAAAAGGTAGCAAAAGGTAGGTAGCAAAGGTAGCAAAAGGTAGCAAAAGGTAGCAAAAGGTAGCAAACGGTCGTAAGACGTCCGATCACGTCGGAAGCAGGCGTCCGAACCCTCGCCAGACCAGGAAAGGACGCCAACACGCTCTACATACACGTCGCAACGCGCCAAATACAGCACCACACATCATCGGCACGCACCTACGCCAGCGTCGCAAAAGGTAGCAAAAGGTAGCAAAAGGTAGCAAAAGGTAGCAAAGGTAGCAAAAGGTAGCAAACGGTCGTAAGACGTCCGATCACGTCGGAAGCAGGCGTCCGAACCCTCGCCAGACCAGGAAAGGACGCCAACACGCTCTACATACACGTCGCAACGCGCCAAATACAGCACCACACATCATCGGCACGCACCTACGCCAGCGTAGCAAAAGGTAGCAAAAGGTAGCAAAAGGTAGCAAAAGGTAGCAAACGGTCGTAAGACGTCCGATCACGTCGGAAGCAGGCGTCCGAACCCTCGCCAGACCAGGAAAGGACGCCAACACGCTCTACATACACGTCGCAACGCGCCAAATACAGCACCACACATCATCGGCACGCACCTACGCCAGCGTCGCAAAAGGTAGCAAAAGTAGCAGGTAGCAAAAGGTAGCAAAAGGTAGCAAAAGGTAGCAAACGGTCGTAAGACGTCCGATCACGTCGGAAGCAGGCGTCCGAACCCTCGCCAGACCAGGAAAGGACGCCAACACGCTCTACATACACGTCGCAACGCGCCAAATACAGCACCACACATCATCGGCACGCACCTACGCCAGCGTCGCAAAAGGTAGCAAAAGGTAGCAAAAGGTAGCAAAAGGTAGCAAAAGGTAGCAAAAGGTAGCAAACGGTCGTAAGACGTCCGATCACGTCGGAAGCAGGCGTCCGAACCCTCGCCAGACCAGGAAAGGACGCCAACACGCTCTACATACACGTCGCAACGCGCCAAATACAGCACCACACATCATCGGCACGCACACGCAGCGTCGCCAGCAAAAGGTAGCAAAAGCAAAAGGTAGCAAAAGGTAGCAAAGGTAGCAAAAGGTAGCAAAGGTCAGCAACGGTCGTAAGACGTCCGATCACGTCGGAAGCAGGCGTCCGAACCCTCGCCAGACCAGGAAAGGACGCCAACACGCTCTACATACACGTCGCAACGCGCCAAATACAGCACCACACATCATCGGCACGCACCTACGCCAGCGTCGCAAAAGGTAGCAAAAGGTAGCAAAAGGTAGCAAAAGGTAGCAAAAGGTAGCAAAAGGTAGCAAACGGTCGTAAGACGTCCGATCACGTCGGAAGCAGGCGTCCGAACCCTCGCCAGACCAGGAAAGGACGCCAACACGCTCTACATACACGTCGCAACGCGCCAAATACAGCACCACACATCATCGGCACGCACCTACGCCAGCGTCGCAAAAGGTAGCAAAAGGTAGCAAAAGGTAGCAAAAGGTAGCAAACGGTCGTAAGACGTCCGATCACGTCGGAAGCAGGCGTCCGAACCCTCGCCAGACCAGGAAAGGACGCCAACACGCTCTACATACACGTCGCAACGCGCCAAATACAGCACCACACATCATCGGCACGCACCTACGCCAGCGTCGCAAAAGGTAGCAAAAGGTAGCAAAAGGTAGCAAAAGGTAGCAAACGGTCGTAAGACGTCCGATCACGTCGGAAGCAGGCGTCCGAACCCTCGCCAGACCAGGAAAGGACGCCAACACGCTCTACATACACGTCGCAACGCGCCAAATACAGCACCACACATCATCGGCACGCACCTACGCCAGCGTCGCAAAGGTAGCAAAAGGTAGCAAAAGGTAGCAAAGGTAGCAAAAGGTAGCAAACGGTCGTAAGACGTCCGATCACGTCGGAAGCAGGCGTCCGAACCCTCGCCAGACCAGGAAAGGACGCCAACACGCTCTACATACACGTCGCAACGCGCCAAATACAGCACCACACATCATCGGCACGCACCTACGCCAGCGTCGCAAAAGGTAGCAAAAGGTAGCAAAAGGTAGCAAAAGGTAGCAAACGGTCGTAAGACGTCCGATCACGTCGGAAGCAGGCGTCCGAACCCTCGCCAGACCAGGAAAGGACGCCAACACGCTCTACATACACGTCGCAACGCGCCAAATACAGCACCACACATCATCGGCACGCACCTACGCCAGCGTCGCAAAAGGTAGCAAAAGGTAGCAAAAGGTAGCAAAAAGTAGCAAACGGTCGTAAGACGTCCGATCACGTCGGAAGCAGGCGTCCGAACCCTCGCCAGACCAGGAAAGGACGCCAACACGCTCTACATACACGTCGCAACGCGCCAAATACAGCACCACACATCATCGGCACGCACCTACGCCAGCGTCGCAAAAGGTAGCAAAAGGTAGCAAAAGGTAGCAAAAGGTAGCAAACGGTCGTAAGACGTCCGATCACGTCGGAAGCAGGCGTCCGAACCCTCGCCAGACCAGGAAAGGACGCCAACACGCTCTACATACACGTCGCAACGCGCCAAATACAGCACCACACATCATCGGCACGCACCTACGCCAGCGTCGCAAAAGGTAGCAAAAGGTAGCAAAAGGTAGCAAAACGGTCGTAAGACGTCCGATCACGTCGGAAGCAGGCGTCCGAACCCTCGCCAGACCAGGAAAGGACGCCAACACGCTCTACATACACGTCGCAACGCGCCAATACAGCACCACACATCATCGGCACGCACCTACGCCAGCGTCGCAAAAGGTAGCAAAAGGTAGCAAAAGGTAGCAAAAGGTAGCAAACGGTCGTAAGACGTCCGATCACGTCGGAAGCAGGCGTCCGAACCCTCGCCAGACCAGGAAAGGACGCCAACACGCTCTACATACACGTCGCAACGCGCCAAATACAGCACCACACATCATCGGCACGCACCTACGCCAGCGTCGCAAAAGGTAGCAAAAGGTAGCAAAAGGTAGCAAACGGTCGTAAGACGTCCGATCACGTCGGAAGCAGGCGTCCGAACCCTCGCCAGACCAGGAAAGGACGCCAACACGCTCTACATACACGTCGCAACGCGCCAAATACAGCACCACACATCATCGGCACGCACCTACGCCAGCGTCGCAAAAGGAAGCAAAAGGTAGCAAAAGGTAGCAAACGGTCGTAAGACGTCCGATCACGTCGGAAGCAGGCGTCCGAACCCTCGCCAGACCAGGAAAGGACGCCAACACGCTCTACATACACGTCGCAACGCGCCAAATACAGCACCACACATCATCGGCACGCACCTACGCCAGCGTCGCAAAAGGTAGCAAAAGGTAAAAGGTAGAAAGGTAGCAAAAGGTAGCAAAAGGTAGCAAACGGTCGTAAGACGTCCGATCACGTCGGAAGCAGGCGTCCGAACCCTCGCCAGACCAGGAAAGGACGCCAACACGCTCTACATACACGTCGCAACGCGCCAAATACAGCACCACACATCATCGGCACGCACCTACGCCAGCGTCGCAAAAGGTAGCAAAAGGTAGCAAAAGGTAGCAAAAGGTAGCAAAAGGTAGCAAAAGGTAGCAAACGGTCGTAAGACGTCCGATCACGTCGGAAGCAGGCGTCCGAACCCTCGCCAGACCAGGAAAGGACGCCAACACGCTCTACATACACGTCGCAACGCGCCAAATACAGCACCACACATCATCGGCACGCACCTACGCCAGCGTCGCAAAAGGTAGCAAAAGGTAGCAAAAGGTAGCAAAAGGTAGCAAAAGGTAGCAAAAGGTAGCAAACGGTCGTAAGACGTCCGATCACGTCGGAAGCAGGCGTCCGAACCCTCGCCAGACCAGGAAAGGACGCCAACACGCTCTACATACACGTCGCAACGCGCCAAATACAGCACCACACATCATCGGCACGCACCTACGCCAGCGTCGCAAAAGGTAGCAAAAGGTAGCAAAAGGTAGCAAAAGGTAGCAAAAGGTAGCAAAAGGTAGCAAACGGTCGTAAGACGTCCGATCACGTCGGAAGCAGGCGTCCGAACCCTCGCCAGACCAGGAAAGGACGCCAACACGCTCTACATACACGTCGCAACGCGCCAAATACAGCACCACACATCATCGGCACGCACCTACGCCAGCGTCGCAAAAGGTAGCAAAAGGTAGCAAAAAGGTAGCAAAAGGTAGCAAACGGTCGTAAGACGTCCGATCACGTCGGAAGCAGGCGTCCGAACCCTCGCCAGACCAGGAAAGGACGCCAACACGCTCTACATACACGTCGCAACGCGCCAAATACAGCACCACACATCATCGGCACGCACCTACGCCAGCGTCGCAAAAGGTAGCAAAAGGTAGCAAAAGGTAGCAAAAGGTAGCAAAAGGTAGCAAACGGTCGTAAGACGTCCGATCACGTCGGAAGCAGGCGTCCGAACCCTCGCCAGACCAGGAAAGGACGCCAACACGCTCTACATACACGTCGCAACGCGCCAAATACAGCACCACACATCATCGGCACGCACCTACGCCAGCGTCGCAAAAGGTAGCAAAAGGTAGCAAAAGGTAGCAAAAGGTAGCAAACGGTCGTAAGACGTCCGATCACGTCGGAAGCAGGCGTCCGAACCCTCGCCAGACCAGGAAAGGACGCCAACACGCTCTACATACACGTCGCAACGCGCCAAATACAGCACCACACATCATCGGCACGCACCTACGCCAGCGTCGCAAAAGGTTAGCAAAAGGTAGCAAAAGGTAGCAAAAGGTAGCAAACGGTCGTAAGACGTCCGATCACGTCGGAAGCAGGCGTCCGAACCCTCGCCAGACCAGGAAAGGACGCCAACACGCTCTACATACACGTCGCAACGCGCCAAATACAGCACCACACATCATCGGCACGCACCTACGCCAGCGTCGCAAAAGGTAGCAAAAGGTAGCAAAAGGTAGCAAAAGGTAGCAAACGGTCGTAAGACGTCCGATCACGTCGGAAGCAGGCGTCCGAACCCTCGCCAGACCAGGAAAGGACGCCAACACGCTCTACATACACGTCGCAACGCGCCAAATACAGCACCACACATCATCGGCACGCACCTACGCCAGCGTCGCAAAAGGTAGCAAAAGGTAGCAAAAGGTAGCAAAAGGTAGCAAACGGTCGTAAGACGTCCGATCACGTCGGAAGCAGGCGTCCGAACCCTCGCCAGACCAGGAAAGGACGCCAACACGCTCTACATACACGTCGCAACGCGCCAAATACAGCACCACACATCATCGGCACGCACCTACGCCAGCGTCGCATAGCAAGGTAGCAAAAGGTAGCAAAAGGTAGCAAAGGTAGCAAAAGGTAGCAAACGGTCGTAAGACGTCCGATCACGTCGGAAGCAGGCGTCCGAACCCTCGCCAGACCAGGAAAGGACGCCAACACGCTCTACATACACGTCGCAACGCGCCAAATACAGCACCACACATCATCGGCACGCACCTACGCCAGCGTCGCAAAAGGTAGCAAAAGGTAGCAAAAGGTAGCAAACGGTCGTAAGACGTCCGATCACGTCGGAAGCAGGCGTCCGAACCCTCGCCAGACCAGGAAAGGACGCCAACACGCTCTACATACACGTCGCAACGCGCCAAATACAGCACCACACATCATCGGCACGCACCTACGCCAGCGTCGCAAAAGGTAGCAAAAGGTAGCAAAAGTAGCAAAAGGTAGCAAAAGGTAGCAAACGGTCGTAAGACGTCCGATCACGTCGGAAGCAGGCGTCCGAACCCTCGCCAGACCAGGAAAGGACGCCAACACGCTCTACATACACGTCGCAACGCGCCAAATACAGCACCACACATCATCGGCACGCACCTACGCCAGCGTCGCAAAAGGTAGCAAAAGGTAGCAAAAGGTAGCAAAAGGTAGCAAAAGGTAGCAAACGGTCGTAAGACGTCCGATCACGTCGGAAGCAGGCGTCCGAACCCTCGCCAGACCAGGAAAGGACGCCAACACGCTCTACATACACGTCGCAACGCGCCAAATACAGCACACACATCATCGGCACGCACCTACGCCAGCGTCGCAAAAGGTAAAGGTAGCAAAAGGTAGCAAAAGGTAGCAAAAGGTAGCAAAAGGTAGCAAACGGTCGTAAGACGTCCGATCACGTCGGAAGCAGGCGTCCGAACCCTCGCCAGACCAGGAAAGGACGCCAACACGCTCTACATACACGTCGCAACGCGCCAAATACAGCACCACACATCATCGGCACGCACCTACGCCAGCGTCGCAAAAGGTAGCAAAAGGTAGCAAAAGGTAGCAAAAGGTAGCAAAAGGTAGCAAAAGGTAGCAAACGGTCGTAAGACGTCCGATCACGTCGGAAGCAGGCGTCCGAACCCTCGCCAGACCAGGAAAGGACGCCAACACGCTCTACATACACGTCGCAACGCGCCAAATACAGCACCACACATCATCGGCACGCACCTACGCCAGCGTCGCAAAAGGTAGCAAAAGGTAGCAAAAGGTAGCAAAAGGTAGCAAACGGTCGTAAGACGTCCGATCACGTCGGAAGCAGGCGTCCGAACCCTCGCCAGACCAGGAAAGGACGCCAACACGCTCTACATACACGTCGCAACGCGCCAAATACAGCACCACACATCATCGGCACGCACCTACGCCAGCGTCGCAAAAGGTAGCAAAAGGTAGCAAAAGGTAGCAAAAGGTAGCAAACGGTCGTAAGACGTCCGATCACGTCGGAAGCAGGCGTCCGAACCCTCGCCAGACCAGGAAAGGACGCCAACACGCTCTACATACACGTCGCAACGCGCCAAATACAGCACCACACATCATCGGCACGCACCTACGCCAGCGTCGCAAAAGGTAGCAAAAGGTAGCAAAAGGTAGCAAAAGGTAGCAAACGGTCGTAAGACGTCCGATCACGTCGGAAGCAGGCGTCCGAACCCTCGCCAGACCAGGAAAGGACGCCAACACGCTCTACATACACGTCGCAACGCGCCAAATACAGCACCACACATCATCGGCACGCACCTACGCCAGCGTCGCAAAAGGTAGCAAAGGTAGCAAAGGTAGCAAAAGGTAGCAAAAGGTAGCAAAAGGTAGCAAACGGTCGTAAGACGTCCGATCACGTCGGAAGCAGGCGTCCGAACCCTCGCCAGACCAGGAAAGGACGCCAACACGCTCTACATACACGTCGCAACGCGCCAAATACAGCACCACACATCATCGGCACGCACCTACGCCAGCGTCGCAAAAGGTAGCAAAGGTAGCAAAAGGTAGCAAAAGGTAGCAAAAGGTAGCAAACGGTCGTAAGACGTCCGATCACGTCGGAAGCAGGCGTCCGAACCCTCGCCAGACCAGGAAAGGACGCCAACACGCTCTACATACACGTCGCAACGCGCCAAATACAGCACCACACATCATCGGCACGCACCTACGCCAGCGTCGCAAAAGGTAGCAAAAGGTAGCAAAAGGTAGCAAAAGGTAGCAAAAGGTAGCAAACGGTCGTAAGACGTCCGATCACGTCGGAAGCAGGCGTCCGAACCCTCGCCAGACCAGGAAAGGACGCCAACACGCTCTACATACACGTCGCAACGCGCCAAATACAGCACCACACATCATCGGCACGCACCTACGCCAGCGTCGCAAAAGGTAGCAAAAGGTAGCAAAAGGTAGCAAAAGCAAACGGTCGTAAGACGTCCGATCACGTCGGAAGCAGGCGTCCGAACCCTCGCCAGACCAGGAAAGGACGCCAACACGCTCTACATACACGTCGCAACGCGCCAAATACAGCACCACACATCATCGGCACGCACCTACGCCAGCGTCGCAAAGTAGCAAAAGGTAGCAAAAGGTAGCAAAGGTAGCAAAAGGTAGCAAAAGGTAGCAAACGGTCGTAAGACGTCCGATCACGTCGGAAGCAGGCGTCCGAACCCTCGCCAGACCAGGAAAGGACGCCAACACGCTCTACATACACGTCGCAACGCGCCAAATACAGCACCACACATCATCGGCACGCACCTACGCCAGCGTCGCAAAAGGTAGCAAAAGGTAGCAAAAGGTAGCAAAAGGTAGCAAACGGTCGTAAGACGTCCGATCACGTCGGAAGCAGGCGTCCGAACCCTCGCCAGACCAGGAAAGGACGCCAACACGCTCTACATACACGTCGCAACGCGCCAAATACAGCACACACACATCATCGGCACGCACCTACGCCAGCGTCGCAAAAGGTAGCAAAAGGTAGCAAAAGGTAGCAAAAGGTAGCAAAGGTCGTAAGACGTCCGATCACGTCGGAAGCAGGCGTCCGAACCCTCGCCAGACCAGGAAAGGACGCCAACACGCTCTACATACACGTCGCAACGCGCCAAATACAGCACCACACATCATCGGCACGCACCTACGCCAGCGTCGCAAAAGGTAGCAAAAGGTAGCAAAAGGTAGCAAAAGGTAGCAAACGGTCGTAAGACGTCCGATCACGTCGGAAGCAGGCGTCCGAACCCTCGCCAGACCAGGAAAGGACGCCAACACGCTCTACATACACGTCGCAACGCGCCAAATACAGCACCACACATCATCGGCACGCACCTACGCCAGCGTCGCAAAAGGTAGCAAAAGGTAGCAAAGGTAGCAAAGCAAAGGTAGCAAAAGGTAGCAAACGGTCGTAAGACGTCCGATCACGTCGGAAGCAGGCGTCCGAACCCTCGCCAGACCAGGAAAGGACGCCAACACGCTCTACATACACGTCGCAACGCGCCAAATACAGCACCACACATCATCGGCACGCACCTACGCCAGCGTCGCAAAAGTAGCAAAAGGTAGCAAAAGGTAGCAAAAGGTAGCAAACGGTCGTAAGACGTCCGATCACGTCGGAAGCAGGCGTCCGAACCCTCGCCAGACCAGGAAAGGACGCCAACACGCTCTACATACACGTCGCAACGCGCCAAATACAGCACCACACATCATCGGCACGCACCTACGCCAGCGTCGCGTAGCAAAAGGTAGCAAAAGGTAGCAAAGGTAGCAAAAGGTAGCAAAAGGTAGCAAACGGTCGTAAGACGTCCGATCACGTCGGAAGCAGGCGTCCGAACCCTCGCCAGACCAGGAAAGGACGCCAACACGCTCTACATACACGTCGCAACGCGCCAAATACAGCACCACACATCATCGGCACGCACCTACGCCAGCGTCGCAAAAGGTAGCAAAAGGTAGCAAAAGGTAGCAAACGGTCGTAAGACGTCCGATCACGTCGGAAGCAGGCGTCCGAACCCTCGCCAGACCAGGAAAGGACGCCAACACGCTCTACATACACGTCGCAACGCGCCAAATACAGCACCACACATCATCGGCACGCACCTACGCCAGCGTCGCAAAAGGTAGCAAAAGGTAGCAAAAGGTAGCAAAAGGTAGCAAACGGTCGTAAGACGTCCGATCACGTCGGAAGCAGGCGTCCGAACCCTCGCCAGACCAGGAAAGGACGCCAACACGCTCTACATACACGTCGCAACGCGCCAAATACAGCACCACACATCATCGGCACGCACCTACGCCAGCGTCGCAAAAGGTAGCAAAAGGTAGCAAAAGGTAGCAAACGGTCGTAAGACGTCCGATCACGTCGGAAGCAGGCGTCCGAACCCTCGCCAGACCAGGAAAGGACGCCAACACGCTCTACATACACGTCGCAACGCGCCAAATACAGCACCACACATCATCGGCACGCACCTACGCCAGCGTCGCAAAAGGTAGCAAAAGGTAGCAAAAGGTAGCAAAAGGTAGCAAACGGTCGTAAGACGTCCGATCACGTCGGAAGCAGGCGTCCGAACCCTCGCCAGACCAGGAAAGGACGCCAACACGCTCTACATACACGTCGCAACGCGCCAAATACAGCACCACACATCATCGGCACGCACCTACGCCAGCGTCGCAAAAGGTAGCAAAAGGTAGCAAAAGGTAGCAAAAGGTAGCAAACGGTCGTAAGACGTCCGATCACGTCGGAAGCAGGCGTCCGAACCCTCGCCAGACCAGGAAAGGACGCCAACACGCTCTACATACACGTCGCAACGCGCCAAATACAGCACCACACATCATCGGCACGCACCTACGCCAGCGTCGCGTAGCAAAAGGTAGCAAAAAAAGGTAGCAAAAGGTAGCAAAAGGTAGCAAACGGTCGTAAGACGTCCGATCACGTCGGAAGCAGGCGTCCGAACCCTCGCCAGACCAGGAAAGGACGCCAACACGCTCTACATACACGTCGCAACGCGCCAAATACAGCACCACACATCATCGGCACGCACCTACGCCAGCGTCGCAAAAGGTAGCAAAAGGTAGCAAAAGGTAGCAAAAGGTAGCAAACGGTCGTAAGACGTCCGATCACGTCGGAAGCAGGCGTCCGAACCCTCGCCAGACCAGGAAAGGACGCCAACACGCTCTACATACACGTCGCAACGCGCCAAATACAGCACCACACATCATCGGCACGCACCTACGCCAGCGTCGCAAAAGGTAGCAAAAGGTAGCAAAAGGTAGCAAAAGGTAGCAAACGGTCGTAAGACGTCCGATCACGTCGGAAGCAGGCGTCCGAACCCTCGCCAGACCAGGAAAGGACGCCAACACGCTCTACATACACGTCGCAACGCGCCAAATACAGCACCACACATCATCGGCACGCACCTACGCCAGCGTCGCAAAAGGTAGCAAAAGGTAGCAAAAGGTAGCAAAAGGTAGCAAACGGTCGTAAGACGTCCGATCACGTCGGAAGCAGGCGTCCGAACCCTCGCCAGACCAGGAAAGGACGCCAACACGCTCTACATACACGTCGCAACGCGCCAAATACAGCACCACACATCATCGGCACGCACCTACGCCAGCGTCGCAAAAGGTAGCAAAAGGTAGCAAAAGGTAGCAAAAGGTAGCAAAAGGTAGCAAAGGTAACGGTCGTAAGACGTCCGATCACGTCGGAAGCAGGCGTCCGAACCCTCGCCAGACCAGGAAAGGACGCCAACACGCTCTACATACACGTCGCAACGCGCCAAATACAGCACCACACATCATCGGCACGCACCTACGCCAGCGTCGCAAAAGGTAGCAAAAGGTAGCAAAAGGTAGCAAACGGTCGTAAGACGTCCGATCACGTCGGAAGCAGGCGTCCGAACCCTCGCCAGACCAGGAAAGGACGCCAACACGCTCTACATACACGTCGCAACGCGCCAAATACAGCACCACACATCATCGGCACGCACCTACGCCAGCGTCGCAAAAGGTAGCAAAAGGTAGCAAAAGGTAGCAAAAGGTAGCAAACGGTCGTAAGACGTCCGATCACGTCGGAAGCAGGCGTCCGAACCCTCGCCAGACCAGGAAAGGACGCCAACACGCTCTACATACACGTCGCAACGCGCCAAATACAGCACCACACATCATCGGCACGCACCTACGCCAGCGTCGCAAAAGGTAGCAAAAGGTAGCAAAAGGTAGCAAAGGTAGCAAAAGTAGCAAACGGTCGTAAGACGTCCGATCACGTCGGAAGCAGGCGTCCGAACCCTCGCCAGACCAGGAAAGGACGCCAACACGCTCTACATACACGTCGCAACGCGCCAAATACAGCACCACACATCATCGGCACGCACCTACGCCAGCGTCGCAAAAGGTAGCAAAAGGTAGCAAAAGTAGCAAAAGGTAGCAAACGGTCGTAAGACGTCCGATCACGTCGGAAGCAGGCGTCCGAACCCTCGCCAGACCAGGAAAGGACGCCAACACGCTCTACATACACGTCGCAACGCGCCAAATACAGCACCACACATCATCGGCACGCACCTACGCCAGCGTCGCAAAAGGTAGCAAAAGGTAGCAAAAGGTAGCAAAAGGTAGCAAACGGTCGTAAGACGTCCGATCACGTCGGAAGCAGGCGTCCGAACCCTCGCCAGACCAGGAAAGGACGCCAACACGCTCTACATACACGTCGCAACGCGCCAAATACAGCACCACACATCATCGGCACGCACCTACGCCAGCGTCGCAAAAGGTAGCAAAAGGTAGCAAAAGGTAGCAAAAGGTAGCAAAAGGTAGCAAAGGTAGCAAACGGTCGTAAGACGTCCGATCACGTCGGAAGCAGGCGTCCGAACCCTCGCCAGACCAGGAAAGGACGCCAACACGCTCTACATACACGTCGCAACGCGCCAAATACAGCACCACACATCATCGGCACGCACCTACGCCAGCGTCGCAAAAGGTAGCAAAAGGTAGCAAAAGGTAGCAAAAGGTAGCAAACGGTCGTAAGACGTCCGATCACGTCGGAAGCAGGCGTCCGAACCCTCGCCAGACCAGGAAAGGACGCCAACACGCTCTACATACACGTCGCAACGCGCCAAATACAGCACCACACATCATCGGCACGCACCTACGCCAGCGTCGCAAAAGGTAGGGCAAAAGGTAGCAAAAGGTAGCAAACGGTCGTAAGACGTCCGATCACGTCGGAAGCAGGCGTCCGAACCCTCGCCAGACCAGGAAAGGACGCCAACACGCTCTACATACACGTCGCAACGCGCCAAATACAGCACCACACATCATCGGCACGCACCTACGCCAGCGTCGCAAAAGGTAGCAAAAGGTAGCAAAAGGTAGCAAACGGTCGTAAGACGTCCGATCACGTCGGAAGCAGGCGTCCGAACCCTCGCCAGACCAGGAAAGGACGCCAACACGCTCTACATACACGTCGCAACGCGCCAAATACAGCACCACACATCATCGGCACGCACCTACGCCAGCGTCGCAAAAGGTAGCAAAAGGTAGCAAAAGGTAGCAAACGGTCGTAAGACGTCCGATCACGTCGGAAGCAGGCGTCCGAACCCTCGCCAGACCAGGAAAGGACGCCAACACGCTCTACATACACGTCGCAACGCGCCAAATACAGCACCACACATCATCGGCACGCACCTACGCCAGCGTCGCAAAAGGTAGCAAAAGGTAGCAAAAGGTAGCAAAAGGTAGCAAAAGGTAGCAAAAGGTAGCAAACGGTCGTAAGACGTCCGATCACGTCGGAAGCAGGCGTCCGAACCCTCGCCAGACCAGGAAAGGACGCCAACACGCTCTACATACACGTCGCAACGCGCCAAATACAGCACCACACATCATCGGCACGCACCTACGCCAGCGTCGCAAAAGGTAGCAAAAGGTAGCAAAAGGTAGCAAAGGTAGCAAAGTAGCAAAAGGTAGCAAACGGTCGTAAGACGTCCGATCACGTCGGAAGCAGGCGTCCGAACCCTCGCCAGACCAGGAAAGGACGCCAACACGCTCTACATACACGTCGCAACGCGCCAAATACAGCACCACACATCATCGCACGCACCTACGCAGCGTCGCAAAAGGTAGCAAAAGGTAGCAAAAGGTAGCAAACGGTCGTAAGACGTCCGATCACGTCGGAAGCAGGCGTCCGAACCCTCGCCAGACCAGGAAAGGACGCCAACACGCTCTACATACACGTCGCAACGCGC
>JAKVDI010000248.1:0-24432 GCA_022836835.1 Pythium insidiosum | reverse complement strand
CGATACGAACGCTGTGTCGACGTGCCGCATACCGAAAGATGCGCACGGATGGCCCCGTCTAGACGGTACAAGTTTCGGTCGGTGCAACGGCGTGTGGGCGACGTGGTCGCCAAAAAGGTGGGTGTTGAAAACGCCGTGACGCGACACTTTTGCCCAACGTGACCAAGTGCTGTATCTTCCGTTCTACACCTGTTGCGAGGGTCATCGATGGTCGGGAAGGTGCGCAAACACCATCCGAGGTGCGGTACCAAGTTTGGTCGAGAACGTGCAAGTGGTTGTCGAGAAACCATTCGATCGGTGATTTGCTGTTTGAAATCCGATACAAAAAACGACCCCCGTGGGTCCCCGTCCGGAAATGGCCCCCGAGATAACGTGAAATATGTCGTCTCTCGGTCGATACGAACGCTGTGTCGACGTGCCGCACACCGAAAGATGCGCACGGATGGCCCCGTCTAGACGGTACAAGTTTCGGTCGGTGCAACGGCGTGTGGGCGACGTGGTCGCCAAAAAGGTGGGTGTTGAAAACGCCGTGACGCGACACTTTTGCCCAACGTGACCAAGTGCTGTATCTTCCGTTCTACACCTGTTGCGAGGGTCATCGATGGTCGGGAAGGTGCGCAAACACCATCCGAGGTGCGGTACAAGTTTGGTCGAGAACGTGCAAGTGGTTGTCGAGAAACCATTCGATCGGTGATTTGCTGTTTGAAATCCGATACAAAAAACGACCCCCGTGGGTCCCCGTCCGGAAATGGCCCCCGAGATAACGTGAAATATGTCGTCTCTCGGTCGATACGAACGCTGTGTCGACGTGCCGCACACCGAAAGATGCGCACGGATGGCCCCGTCTAGACGGTACAAGTTTCGGTCGGTGCAACGGCGTGTGGGCGACGTGGTCGCCAAAAAGGTGGGTGTTGAAAACGCCGTGACGCGACACTTTTGCCCAACGTGACCAAGTGCTGTATCTTCCGTTCTACACCTGTTGCGAGGGTCATCGATGGTCGGGAAGGTGCGCAAACACCATCCGAGGTGCGGTACCAAGTTTGGTCGAGAACGTGCAAGTGGTTGTCGAGAAACCATTCGATCGGTGATTTGCTGTTTGAAATCCGATACAAAAAACGACCCCCGTGGGTCCCCGTCCGGAAATGGCCCCCGAGATAACGTGAAATATGTCGTCTCTCGGTCGATACGAACGCTGTGTCGACGTGCCGCACACCGAAAGATGCGCACGGATGGCCCCGTCTAGACGGTACAAGTTTCGGTCGGTGCAACGGCGTGTGGGCGACGTGGTCGCCAAAAAGGTGGGTGTTGAAAACGCCGTGACGCGACACTTTTGCCCAACGTGACCAAGTGCTGTATCTTCCGTTCTACACCTGTTGCGAGGGTCATCGATGGTCGGGAAGGTGCGCAAACACCATCCGAGGTGCGGTACCAAGTTTGGTCGAGAACGTGCAAGTGGTTGTCGAGAAACCATTCGATCGGTGATTTGCTGTTTGAAATCCGATACAAAAAACGACCCCCGTGGGTCCCCGTCCGGAAATGGCCCCCGAGATAACGTGAAATATGTCGTCTCTCGGTCGATACGAACGCTGTGTCGACGTGCCGCACACCGAAAGATGCGCACGGATGGCCCCGTCTAGACGGTACAAGTTTCGGTCGGTGCAACGGCGTGTGGGCGACGTGGTCGCCAAAAAGGTGGGTGTTGAAAACGCCGTGACGCGACACTTTTGCCCAACGTGACCAAGTGCTGTATCTTCCGTTCTACACCTGTTGCGAGGGTCATCGATGGTCGGGAAGGTGCGCAAACACCATCCGAGGTGCGGTACCAAGTTTGGTCGAGAACGTGCAAGTGGTTGTCGAGAAACCATTCGATCGGTGATTTGCTGTTTGAAATCCGATACAAAAAACGACCCCCGTGGGTCCCCGTCCGGAAATGGCCCCCGAGATAACGTGAAATATGTCGTCTCTCGGTCGATACGAACGCTGTGTCGACGTGCCGCATACCGAAAGATGCGCACGGATGGCCCCGTCTAGACGGTACAAGTTTCGGTCGGTGCAACGGCGTGTGGGCGACGTGGTCGCCAAAAAGGTGGGTGTTGAAAACGCCGTGACGCGACACTTTTGCCCAACGTGACCAAGTGCTGTATCTTCCGTTCTACACCTGTTGCGAGGGTCATCGATGGTCGGGAAGGTGCGCAAACACCATCCGAGGTGCGGTACCAAGTTTGGTCGAGAACGTGCAAGTGGTTGTCGAGAAACCATTCGATCGGTGATTTGCTGTTTGAAATCCGATACAAAAAACGACCCCCGTGGGTCCCCGTCCGGAAATGGCCCCCGAGATAACGTGAAATATGTCGTCTCTCGGTCGATACGAACGCTGTGTCGACGTGCCGCACACCGAAAGATGCGCACGGATGGCCCCGTCTAGACGGTACAAGTTTCGGTCGGTGCAACGGCGTGTGGGCGACGTGGTCGCCAAAAAGGTGGGTGTTGAAAACGCCGTGACGCGACACTTTTGCCCAACGTGACCAAGTGCTGTATCTTCCGTTCTACACCTGTTGCGAGGGTCATCGATGGTCGGGAAGGTGCGCAAACACCATCCGAGGTGCGGTACCAAGTTTGGTCGAGAACGTGCAAGTGGTTGTCGAGAAACCATTCGATCGGTGATTTGCTGTTTGAAATCCGATACAAAAAACGACCCCCGTGGGTCCCCGTCCGGAAATGGCCCCCGAGATAACGTGAAATATGTCGTCTCTCGGTCGATACGAACGCTGTGTCGACGTGCCGCACACCGAAAGATGCGCACGGATGGCCCCGTCTAGACGGTACAAGTTTCGGTCGGTGCAACGGCGTGTGGGCGACGTGGTCGCCAAAAAGGTGGGTGTTGAAAACGCCGTGACGCGACACTTTTGCCCAACGTGACCAAGTGCTGTATCTTCCGTTCTACACCTGTTGCGAGGGTCATCGATGGTCGGGAAGGTGCGCAAACACCATCCGAGGTGCGGTACCAAGTTTGGTCGAGAACGTGCAAGTGGTTGTCGAGAAACCATTCGATCGGTGATTTGCTGTTTGAAATCCGATACAAAAAACGACCCCCGTGGGTCCCCGTCCGGAAATGGCCCCCGAGATAACGTGAAATATGTCGTCTCTCGGTCGATACGAACGCTGTGTCGACGTGCCGCACACCGAAAGATGCGCACGGATGGCCCCGTCTAGACGGTACAAGTTTCGGTCGGTGCAACGGCGTGTGGGCGACGTGGTCGCCAAAAAGGTGGGTGTTGAAAACGCCGTGACGCGACACTTTTGCCCAACGTGACCAAGTGCTGTATCTTCCGTTCTACACCTGTTGCGAGGGTCATCGATGGTCGGGAAGGTGCGCAAACACCATCCGAGGTGCGGTACCAAGTTTGGTCGAGAACGTGCAAGTGGTTGTCGAGAAACCATTCGATCGGTGATTTGCTGTTTGAAATCCGATACAAAAAACGACCCCCGTGGGTCCCCGTCCGGAAATGGCCCCCGAGATAACGTGAAATATGTCGTCTCTCGGTCGATACGAACGCTGTGTCGACGTGCCGCACACCGAAAGATGCGCACGGATGGCCCCGTCTAGACGGTACAAGTTTCGGTCGGTGCAACGGCGTGTGGGCGACGTGGTCGCCAAAAAGGTGGGTGTTGAAAACGCCGTGACGCGACACTTTTGCCCAACGTGACCAAGTGCTGTATCTTCCGTTCTACACCTGTTGCGAGGGTCATCGATGGTCGGGAAGGTGCGCAAACACCATCCGAGGTGCGGTACCAAGTTTGGTCGAGAACGTGCAAGTGGTTGTCGAGAAACCATTCGATCGGTGATTTGCTGTTTGAAATCCGATACAAAAAACGACCCCCGTGGGTCCCCGTCCGGAAATGGCCCCCGAGATAACGTGAAATATGTCGTCTCTCGGTCGATACGAACGCTGTGTCGACGTGCCGCACACCGAAAGATGCGCACGGATGGCCCCGTCTAGACGGTACAAGTTTCGGTCGGTGCAACGGCGTGTGGGCGACGTGGTCGCCAAAAAGGTGGGTGTTGAAAACGCCGTGACGCGACACTTTTGCCCAACGTGACCAAGTGCTGTATCTTCCGTTCTACACCTGTTGCGAGGGTCATCGATGGTCGGGAAGGTGCGCAAACACCATCCGAGGTGCGGTACCAAGTTTGGTCGAGAACGTGCAAGTGGTTGTCGAGAAACCATTCGATCGGTGATTTGCTGTTTGAAATCCGATACAAAAAACGACCCCCGTGGGTCCCCGTCCGGAAATGGCCCCCGAGATAACGTGAAATATGTCGTCTCTCGGTCGATACGAACGCTGTGTCGACGTGCCGCACACCGAAAGATGCGCACGGATGGCCCCGTCTAGACGGTACAAGTTTCGGTCGGTGCAACGGCGTGTGGGCGACGTGGTCGCCAAAAAGGTGGGTGTTGAAAACGCCGTGACGCGACACTTTTGCCCAACGTGACCAAGTGCTGTATCTTCCGTTCTACACCTGTTGCGAGGGTCATCGATGGTCGGGAAGGTGCGCAAACACCATCCGAGGTGCGGTACCAAGTTTGGTCGAGAACGTGCAAGTGGTTGTCGAGAAACCATTCGATCGGTGATTTGCTGTTTGAAATCCGATACAAAAAACGACCCCCGTGGGTCCCCGTCCGGAAATGGCCCCCGAGATAACGTGAAATATGTCGTCTCTCGGTCGATACGAACGCTGTCGACGTGCCGCACACCGAAAGATGCGCACGGATGGCCCCGTCTAGACGGTACAAGTTTCGGTCGGTGCAACGGCGTGTGGGCGACGTGGTCGCCAAAAGGTGGTGTTGAAAACGCCGTGACGTGTTGCGCCAAAAAGGTGGGTGTTGAAAACGCCGTGACGCGACACTTTTGCCCAACGTGACCAAGTGCTGTATCTTCCGTTCTACACCTGTTGCGAGGGTCATCGATGGTCGGGAAGGTGCGCAAACACCATCCGAGGTGCGGTACCAAGTTTGGTCGAGAACGTGCAAGTGGTTGTCGAGAAACCATTCGATCGGTGATTTGCTGTTTGAAATCCGATACAAAAAACGACCCCCGTGGGTCCCCGTCCGGAAATGGCCCCCGAGATAACGTGAAATATGTCGTCTCTCGGTCGATACGAACGCTGTGTCGACGTGCCGCATACCGAAAGATGCGCACGGATGGCCCCGTCTAGACGGTACAAGTTTCGGTCGGTGCAACGGCGTGTGGGCGACGTGGTCGCCAAAAAGGTGGGTGTGCCGTGACGCGACACTTTGCGTCGCAAGTGAAAACGCCGTGACGCGACACTTTTGCCCAACGTGACCAAGTGCTGTATCTTCCGTTCTACACCTGTTGCGAGGGTCATCGATGGTCGGGAAGGTGCGCAAACACCATCCGAGGTGCGGTACCAAGTTTGGTCGAGAACGTGCAAGTGGTTGTCGAGAAACCATTCGATCGGTGATTTGCTGTTTGAAATCCGATACAAAAAACGACCCCCGTGGGTCCCCGTCCGGAAATGGCCCCCGAGATAACGTGAAATATGTCGTCTCTCGGTCGATACGAACGCTGTGTCGACGTGCCGCACACCGAAAGATGCGCACGGATGGCCCCGTCTAGACGGTACAAGTTTCGGTCGGTGCAACGGCGTGTGGGCGACGTGGTCGCCAAAAAGGTGGGTGTTGAAAACGCCGTGACGCGACACTTTTGCCCAACGTGACCAAGTGCTGTATCTTCCGTTCTACACCTGTTGCGAGGGTCATCGATGGTCGGGAAGGTGCGCAAACACCATCCGAGGTGCGGTACCAAGTTTGGTCGAGAACGTGCAAGTGGTTGTCGAGAAACCATTCGATCGGTGATTTGCTGTTTGAAATCCGATACAAAAAACGACCCCCGTGGGTCCCCGTCCGGAAATGGCCCCCGAGATAACGTGAAATATGTCGTCTCTCGGTCGATACGAACGCTGTGTCGACGTGCCGCACACCGAAAGATGCGCACGGATGGCCCCGTCTAGACGGTACAAGTTTCGGTCGGTGCAACGGCGTGTGGGCGACGTGGTCGCCAAAAAGGTGGGTGTTGAAAACGCCGTGACGCGACACTTTTGCCCAACGTGACCAAGTGCTGTATCTTCCGTTCTACACCTGTTGCGAGGGTCATCGATGGTCGGGAAGGTGCGCAAACACCATCCGAGGTGCGGTACCAAGTTTGGTCGAGAACGTGCAAGTGGTTGTCGAGAAACCATTCGATCGGTGATTTGCTGTTTGAAATCCGATACAAAAAACGACCCCCGTGGGTCCCCGTCCGGAAATGGCCCCCGAGATAACGTGAAATATGTCGTCTCTCGGTCGATACGAACGCTGTGTCGACGTGCCGCACACCGAAAGATGCGCACGGATGGCCCCGTCTAGACGGTACAAGTTTCGGTCGGTGCAACGGCGTGTGGGCGACGTGGTCGCCAAAAAGGTGGGTGTTGAAAACGCCGTGACGCGACACTTTTGCCCAACGTGACCAAGTGCTGTATCTTCCGTTCTACACCTGTTGCGAGGGTCATCGATGGTCGGGAAGGTGCGCAAACACCATCCGAGGTGCGGTACCAAGTTTGGTCGAGAACGTGCAAGTGGTTGTCGAGAAACCATTCGATCGGTGATTTGCTGTTTGAAATCCGATACAAAAAACGACCCCCGTGGGTCCCCGTCCGGAAATGGCCCCCGAGATAACGTGAAATATGTCGTCTCTCGGTCGATACGAACGCTGTGTCGACGTGCCGCACACCGAAAGATGCGCACGGATGGCCCCGTCTAGACGGTACAAGTTTCGGTCGGTGCAACGGCGTGTGGGCGACGTGGTCGCCAAAAAGGTGGGTGTTGAAAACGCCGTGACGCGACACTTTTGCCCAACGTGACCAAGTGCTGTATCTTCCGTTCTACACCTGTTGCGAGGGTCATCGATGGTCGGGAAGGTGCGCAAACACCATCCGAGGTGCGGTACCAAGTTTGGTCGAGAACGTGCAAGTGGTTGTCGAGAAACCATTCGATCGGTGATTTGCTGTTTGAAATCCGATACAAAAAACGACCCCCGTGGGTCCCCGTCCGGAAATGGCCCCCGAGATAACGTGAAATATGTCGTCTCTCGGTCGATACGAACGCTGTGTCGACGTGCCGCATACCGAAAGATGCGCACGGATGGCCCCGTCTAGACGGTACAAGTTTCGGTCGGTGCAACGGCGTGTGGGCGACGTGGTCGCCAAAAAGGTGGGTGTTGAAAACGCCGTGACGCGACACTTTTGCCCAACGTGACCAAGTGCTGTATCTTCCGTTCTACACCTGTTGCGAGGGTCATCGATGGTCGGGAAGGTGCGCAAACACCATCCGAGGTGCGGTACCAAGTTTGGTCGAGAACGTGCAAGTGGTTGTCGAGAAACCATTCGATCGGTGATTTGCTGTTTGAAATCCGATACAAAAAACGACCCCCGTGGGTCCCCGTCCGGAAATGGCCCCCGAGATAACGTGAAATATGTCGTCTCTCGGTCGATACGAACGCTGTGTCGACGTGCCGCACACCGAAAGATGCGCACGGATGGCCCCGTCTAGACGGTACAAGTTTCGGTCGGTGCAACGGCGTGTGGGCGACGTGGTCGCCAAAAAGGTGGGTGTTGAAAACGCCGTGACGCGACACTTTTGCCCAACGTGACCAAGTGCTGTATCTTCCGTTCTACACCTGTTGCGAGGGTCATCGATGGTCGGGAAGGTGCGCAAACACCATCCGAGGTGCGGTACCAAGTTTGGTCGAGAACGTGCAAGTGGTTGTCGAGAAACCATTCGATCGGTGATTTGCTGTTTGAAATCCGATACAAAAAACGACCCCCGTGGGTCCCCGTCCGGAAATGGCCCCCGAGATAACGTGAAATATGTCGTCTCTCGGTCGATACGAACGCTGTGTCGACGTGCCGCACACCGAAAGATGCGCACGGATGGCCCCGTCTAGACGGTACAAGTTTCGGTCGGTGCAACGGCGTGTGGGCGACGTGGTCGCCAAAAAGGTGGGTGTTGAAAACGCCGTGACGCGACACTTTTGCCCAACGTGACCAAGTGCTGTATCTTCCGTTCTACACCTGTTGCGAGGGTCATCGATGGTCGGGAAGGTGCGCAAACACCATCCGAGGTGCGGTACCAAGTTTGGTCGAGAACGTGCAAGTGGTTGTCGAGAAACCATTCGATCGGTGATTTGCTGTTTGAAATCCGATACAAAAAACGACCCCCGTGGGTCCCCGTCCGGAAATGGCCCCCGAGATAACGTGAAATATGTCGTCTCTCGGTCGATACGAACGCTGTGTCGACGTGCCGCACACCGAAAGATGCGCACGGATGGCCCCGTCTAGACGGTACAAGTTTCGGTCGGTGCAACGGCGTGTGGGCGACGTGGTCGCCAAAAAGGTGGGTGTTGAAAACGCCGTGACGCGACACTTTTGCCCAACGTGACCAAGTGCTGTATCTTCCGTTCTACACCTGTTGCGAGGGTCATCGATGGTCGGGAAGGTGCGCAAACACCATCCGAGGTGCGGTACCAAGTTTGGTCGAGAACGTGCAAGTGGTTGTCGAGAAACCATTCGATCGGTGATTTGCTGTTTGAAATCCGATACAAAAAACGACCCCCGTGGGTCCCCGTCCGGAAATGGCCCCCGAGATAACGTGAAATATGTCGTCTCTCGGTCGATACGAACGCGTGTCGACGTGCCGCACACCGAAAGATGCGCACGGATGGCCCCGTCTAGACGGTACAAGTTTCGGTCGGTGCAACGGCGTGTGGGCGACGTGGTCGCCAAAAAGGTGGGTGTTGAAAACGCCGTGACGCGACACTTTTGCCCAACGTGACCAAGTGCTGTATCTTCCGTTCTACACCTGTTGCGAGGGTCATCGATGGTCGGGAAGGTGCGCAAACACCATCCGAGGTGCGGTACCAAGTTTGGTCGAGAACGTGCAAGTGGTTGTCGAGAAACCATTCGATCGGTGATTTGCTGTTTGAAATCCGATACAAAAAACGACCCCCGTGGGTCCCCGTCCGGAAATGGCCCCCGAGATAACGTGAAATATGTCGTCTCTCGGTCGATACGAACGCTGTGTCGACGTGCCGCACACCGAAAGATGCGCACGGATGGCCCCGTCTAGACGGTACAAGTTTCGGTCGGTGCAACGGCGTGTGGGCGACGTGGTCGCCAAAAAGGTGGGTGTTGAAAACGCCGTGACGCGACACTTTTGCCCAACGTGACCAAGTGCTGTATCTTCCGTTCTACACCTGTTGCGAGGGTCATCGATGGTCGGGAAGGTGCGCAAACACCATCCGAGGTGCGGTACCAAGTTTGGTCGAGAACGTGCAAGTGGTTGTCGAGAAACCATTCGATCGGTGATTTGCTGTTTGAAATCCGATACAAAAAACGACCCCCGTGGGTCCCCGTCCGGAAATGGCCCCCGAGATAACGTGAAATATGTCGTCTCTCGGTCGATACGAACGCTGTGTCGACGTGCCGCATACCGAAAGATGCGCACGGATGGCCCCGTCTAGACGGTACAAGTTTCGGTCGGTGCAACGGCGTGTGGGCGACGTGGTCGCCAAAAAGGTGGGTGTTGAAAACGCCGTGACGCGACACTTTTGCCCAACGTGACCAAGTGCTGTATCTTCCGTTCTACACCTGTTGCGAGGGTCATCGATGGTCGGGAAGGTGCGCAAACACCATCCGAGGTGCGGTACCAAGTTTGGTCGAGAACGTGCAAGTGGTTGTCGAGAAACCATTCGATCGGTGATTTGCTGTTTGAAATCCGATACAAAAAACGACCCCCGTGGGTCCCCGTCCGGAAATGGCCCCCGAGATAACGTGAAATATGTCGTCTCTCGGTCGATACGAACGCTGTCGACGTGCCGCACACCGAAAGATGCGCACGGATGGCCCCGTCTAGACGGTACAAGTTTCGGTCGGTGCAACGACGTGGTCGTGGGGCGACGTGTGTCGACCGCCAAAAAGGTGGGTGTTGAAAACGCCGTGACGCGACACTTTTGCCCACGTGACCAAGTGCTGTATCTTCCGTTCTACACCTGTTGCGAGGGTCATCGATGGTCGGGAAGGTGCGCAAACACCATCCGAGGTGCGGTACCAAGTTTGGTCGAGAACGTGCAAGTGGTTGTCGAGAAACCATTCGATCGGTGATTTGCTGTTTGAAATCCGATACAAAAAACGACCCCCGTGGGTCCCCGTCCGGAAATGGCCCCCGAGATAACGTGAAATATGTCGTCTCTCGGTCGATACGAACGCTGTGTCGACGTGCCGCATACCGAAAGATGCGCACGGATGGCCCCGTCTAGACGGTACAAGTTTCGGTCGGTGCAACGGCGTGTGGGCGACGTGGTCGCCAAAAAGGTGGGTGTTGAAAACGCCGTGACGCGACACTTTTGCCCAACGTGACCAAGTGCTGTATCTTCCGTTCTACACCTGTTGCGAGGGTCATCGATGGTCGGGAAGGTGCGCAAACACCATCCGAGGTGCGGTACCAAGTTTGGTCGAGAACGTGCAAGTGGTTGTCGAGAAACCATTCGATCGGTGATTTGCTGTTTGAAATCCGATACAAAAAACGACCCCCGTGGGTCCCCGTCCGGAAATGGCCCCCGAGATAACGTGAAATATGTCGTCTCTCGGTCGATACGAACGCTGTGTCGACGTGCCACACCGAAAGATGCGCACGGATGGCCCCGTCTAGACGGTACAAGTTTCGGTCGGTGCAACGGCGTGTGGGCGACGTGGTCGCCAAAAAGGTGGGTGTTGAAAACGCCGTGACGCGACACTTTTGCCCGACGTGACCAAGTGCTGTATCTTCCGTTCTACACTGTTGCGAGGGTCATCGATGGTCGGGAAGGTGCGCAAACACCATCCGAGGTGCGGTACCAAGTTTGGTCGAGAACGTGCAAGTGGTTGTCGAGAAACCATTCGATCGGTGATTTGCTGTTTGAAATCCGATACAAAAAACGACCCCCGTGGGTCCCCGTCCGGAAATGGCCCCCGAGATAACGTGAAATATGTCGTCTCTCGGTCTCGATACGAACGCTGTGTCGACGTGCCGCACACCGAAAGATGCGCACGGATGGCCCGTCTAGACGGTACAAGTTTCGGTCGGTGCAACGGCGTGTGGGCGACGTGGTCGCCAAAAAGGTGGGTGTTGAAAACGCCGTGACGCGACACTTTTGCCCAACGTGACCAAGTGCTGTATCTTCCGTTCTACACTGTTGCGAGGGTCATCGATGGTCGGGAAGGTGCGCAAACACCATCCGAGGTGCGGTACCAAGTTTGGTCGAGAACGTGCAAGTGGTTGTCGAGAAACCATTCGATCGGTGATTTGCTGTTTGAAATCCGATACAAAAAACGACCCCCGTGGGTCCCCGTCCGGAAATGGCCCCCGAGATAACGTGAAATATGTCGTCTCTCGGTCGATACGAACGCTGTGTCGACGTGCCGCATACCGAAAGATGCGCACGGATGGCCCCGTCTAGACGGTACAAGTTTCGGTCGGTGCAACGGCGTGTGGGCGACGTGGTCGCCAAAAAGGTGGGTGTTGAAAACGCCGTGACGCGACACTTTTGCCCAACGTGACCAAGTGCTGTATCTTCCGTTCTACACCTGTTGCGAGGGTCATCGATGGTCGGGAAGGTGCGCAAACACCATCCGAGGTGCGGTACCAAGTTTGGTCGAGAACGTGCAAGTGGTTGTCGAGAAACCATTCGATCGGTGATTTGCTGTTTGAAATCCGATACAAAAAACGACCCCCGTGGGTCCCCGTCCGGAAATGGCCCCCGAGATAACGTGAAATATGTCGTCTCTCGGTCGATACGAACGCTGTGTCGACGTGCCGCACACCGAAAGATGCGCACGGATGGCCCCGTCTAGACGGTACAAGTTTCGGTCGGTGCAACGGCGTGTGGGCGACGTGGTCGCCAAAAAGGTGGGTGTTGAAAACGCCGTGACGCGACACTTTTGCCCAACGTGACCAAGTGCTGTATCTTCCGTTCTACACCTGTTGCGAGGGTCATCGATGGTCGGGAAGGTGCGCAAACACCATCCGAGGTGCGGTACCAAGTTTGGTCGAGAACGTGCAAGTGGTTGTCGAGAAACCATTCGATCGGTGATTTGCTGTTTGAAATCCGATACAAAAAACGACCCCCGTGGGTCCCCGTCCGGAAATGGCCCCCGAGATAACGTGAAATATGTCGTCTCTCGGTCGATACGAACGCTGTGTCGACGTGCCGCATACCGAAAGATGCGCACGGATGGCCCCGTCTAGACGGTACAAGTTTCGGTCGGTGCAACGGCGTGTGGGCGACGTGGTCGCCAAAAAGGTGGGTGTTGAAAACGCCGTGACGCGACACTTTTGCCCAACGTGACCAAGTGCTGTATCTTCCGTTCTACACCTGTTGCGAGGGTCATCGATGGTCGGGAAGGTGCGCAAACACCATCCGAGGTGCGGTACCAAGTTTGGTCGAGAACGTGCAAGTGGTTGTCGAGAAACCATTCGATCGGTGATTTGCTGTTTGAAATCCGATACAAAAAACGACCCCCGTGGGTCCCCGTCCGGAAATGGCCCCCGAGATAACGTGAAATATGTCGTCTCTCGGTCGATACGAACGCTGTGTCGACGTGCCGCATACCGAAAGATGCGCACGGATGGCCCCGTCTAGACGGTACAAGTTTCGGTCGGTGCAACGGCGTGTGGGCGACGTGGTCGCCAAAAAGGTGGGTGTTGAAAACGCCGTGACGCGACACTTTTGCCCAACGTGACCAAGTGCTGTATCTTCCGTTCTACACCTGTTGCGAGGGTCATCGATCGGGAAGGTGCGCAAACACCATCCGAGGTGCGGTACCAAGTTTGGTCGAGAACGTGCAAGTGGTTGTCGAGAAACCATTCGATCGGTGATTTGCTGTTTGAAATCCGATACAAAAAACGACCCCCGTGGGTCCCCGTCCGGAAATGGCCCCCGAGATAACGTGAAATATGTCGTCTCTCGGTCGATACGAACGCTGTGTCGACGTGCCGCATACCGAAAGATGCGCACGGATGGCCCCGTCTAGACGGTACAAGTTTCGGTCGGTGCAACGGCGTGTGGGCGACGTGGTCGCCAAAAAGGTGGGTGTTGAAAACGCCGTGACGCGACACTTTTGCCCAACGTGACCAAGTGCTGTATCTTCCGTTCTACACCTGTTGCGAGGGTCATCGATGGTCGGGAAGGTGCGCAAACACCATCCGAGGTGCGGTACCAAGTTTGGTCGAGAACGTGCAAGTGGTTGTCGAGAAACCATTCGATCGGTGATTTGCTGTTTGAAATCCGATACAAAAAACGACCCCCGTGGGTCCCCGTCCGGAAATGGCCCCCGAGATAACGTGAAATATGTCGTCTCTCGGTCGATACGAACGCTGTGTCGACGTGCCGCATACCGAAAGATGCGCACGGATGGCCCCGTCTAGACGGTACAAGTTTCGGTCGGTGCAACGGCGTGTGGGCGACGTGGTCGCCAAAAAGGTGGGTGTTGAAAACGCCGTGACGCGACACTTTTGCCCAACGTGACCAAGTGCTGTATCTTCCGTTCTACACCTGTTGCGAGGGTCATCGATGGTCGGGAAGGTGCGCAAACACCATCCGAGGTGCGGTACCAAGTTTGGTCGAGAACGTGCAAGTGGTTGTCGAGAAACCATTCGATCGGTGATTTGCTGTTTGAAATCCGATACAAAAAACGACCCCCGTGGGTCCCCGTCCGGAAATGGCCCCCGAGATAACGTGAAATATGTCGTCTCTCGGTCGATACGAACGCTGTGTCGACGTGCCGCATACCGAAAGATGCGCACGGATGGCCCCGTCTAGACGGTACAAGTTTCGGTCGGTGCAACGGCGTGTGGGCGACGTGGTCGCCAAAAAGGTGGGTGTTGAAAACGCCGTGACGCGACACTTTTGCCCAACGTGACCAAGTGCTGTATCTTCCGTTCTACACCTGTTGCGAGGGTCATCGATGGTCGGGAAGGTGCGCAAACACCATCCGAGGTGCGGTACCAAGTTTGGTCGAGAACGTGCAAGTGGTTGTCGAGAAACCATTCGATCGGTGATTTGCTGTTTGAAATCCGATACAAAAAACGACCCCCGTGGGTCCCCGTCCGGAAATGGCCCCCGAGATAACGTGAAATATGTCGTCTCTCGGTCGATACGAACGCTGTGTCGACGTGCATACCGAAAGATGCGCACGGATGGCCCCGTCTAGACGGTACAAGTTTCGGTCGGTGCAACGGCGTGTGGGCGACGTGGTCGCCAAAAAGGTGGGTGTTGAAAACGCCGTGACGCGACACTTTTGCCCAACGTGACCAAGTGCTGTATCTTCCGTTCTACACCTGTTGCGAGGGTCATCGATGGTCGGGAAGGTGCGCAAACACCATCCGAGGTGCGGTACCAAGTTTGGTCGAGAACGTGCAAGTGGTTGTCGAGAAACCATTCGATCGGTGATTTGCTGTTTGAAATCCGATACAAAAAACGACCCCCGTGGGTCCCCGTCCGGAAATGGCCCCCGAGATAACGTGAAATATGTCGTCTCTCGGTCGATACGAACGCTGTGTCGACGTGCCGCATACCGAAAGATGCGCACGGATGGCCCCGTCTAGACGGTACAAGTTTCGGTCGGTGCAACGGCGTGTGGGCGACGTGGTCGCCAAAAAGGTGGGTGTTGAAAACGCCGTGACGCGACACTTTTGCCCAACGTGACCAAGTGCTGTATCTTCCGTTCTACACCTGTTGCGAGGGTCATCGATGGTCGGGAAGGTGCGCAAACACCATCCGAGGTGCGGTACCAAGTTTGGTCGAGAACGTGCAAGTGGTTGTCGAGAAACCATTCGATCGGTGATTTGCTGTTTGAAATCCGATACAAAAAACGACCCCCGTGGGTCCCCGTCCGGAAATGGCCCCCGAGATAACGTGAAATATGTCGTCTCTCGGTCGATACGAACGCTGTGTCGACGTGCCGCACCGAAAGATGCGCACGGATGGCCCCGTCTAGACGGTACAAGTTTCGGTCGGTGCAACGGCGTGTGGGCGACGTGGTCGCCAAAAAGGTGGGTGTTGAAAACGCCGTGACGCGACACTTTTGCCCAACGTGACCAAGTGCTGTATCTTCCGTTCTACACCTGTTGCGAGGGTCATCGATGGTCGGGAAGGTGCGCAAACACCATCCGAGGTGCGGTACCAAGTTTGGTCGAGAACGTGCAAGTGGTTGTCGAGAAACCATTCGATCGGTGATTTGCTGTTTGAAATCCGATACAAAAAACGACCCCCGTGGGTCCCCGTCCGGAAATGGCCCCCGAGATAACGTGAAATATGTCGTCTCTCGGTCGATACGAACGCTGTGTCGACGTGCCGCACACCGAAAGATGCGCACGGATGGCCCCGTCTAGACGGTACAAGTTTCGGTCGGTGCAACGGCGTGTGGGCGACGTGGTCGCCAAAAAGGTGGGTGTTGAAAACGCCGTGACGCGACACTTTTGCCCGACGTGACCAAGTGCTGTGTGGCGTGTGTGGGGTGTGTAGTAGCGGAACGTTGGACGAATTTGGACGAATTTGGACGACTTTGGACGAATGTCGTTTCTTGTTGCGACGGTAGACAGGGACATGACATGGATGCCGACGATAGCACAGCACTTGAATATAGTATGCGTGCACGTGTGCATGACGGCGGCGATGTGGGTGGCGTGTGTGGGGTGTGTAGTAAGCGCAGACGAGTTTGGACGAAATTGGACGAATTTGGACGAATTTGGACGAATGTCGTTCCTTGTTGCGACGGTGGCGGACTAGACAGGGACATGACATGGATGCCGACGATAGCACAGCACTTGAATATAGTATGCGTGCACGTGTGCATGACGGCGGCGATGTGTGTGGCGTGTGTGGGGTGTGTAGTAAGCGCGGACGAATTTGGACGAATTTGGACGAATTTGGACGAATGTCGTTCCTTGTTGCGACGGTGGCGGACTAGACAGGGACATGACATGGATGCCGACGATAGCACAGCACTTGAATATAGTATGCGTGCACGTGTGCATGACGGCGGCGATGTGTGTGGCGTGTGTGGGGTGTGTAGTAAGCGCGGACGAATTTGGACGAATTTGGACGAATTTGGACGAATTTGGACGAATTTGGACGAATTTGGACGAATTTGGACGAATGTCGTTCCTTGTTGCGACGGTGGCGGACTAGACAGGGACATGACATGGATGCCGACGATAGCACAGCACTTGAATATAGTATGCGTGCACGTGTGCACGGCGGCGGCGATGTGTGTGGCGTGCGTGGGGTGTGTCGTAAGCGCGGACGAATTTGGACGAATTTGGACGACTTTGGACGAATTTGGACGAATTTGGACGACTTTGGACGAATGTCGTTTCTTGTTGCGACGGTGGCGGACTAGACAGGGACATGACATGGATGCCGACGATAGCACAGCACTTGAATATAGTATGCGTGCACGTGTGCATGACGGCGGCGATGTGTGTGGCGTGTGTGGGGTGTGTAGTAAGCGCGGACGAATTTGGACGAATTTGGACGACTTTGGACGACTTTGGACGAATTTGGACGAATGTCGTTCCTTGTTGCGACGGTGGCGGACTAGACAGGGACATGACATGGATGCCGACGATAGCACAGCACTTGAATACAGTATGCGTGCACGTGTGCATGACGGCGGCGATGTGTGTGGCGTGGTGGGGGTGTGTAGTAAGCGCGGACGAGTTTGGACGAATTTGGGCGAGTTTGGACGAATTTGGACGAATGTCGTGTTGTGTTGCGACGGTGGCGGACTAGACAGGGACATGACATGGATGCCGACGATAGCACAGCACTTGAATACAGTATGCGTGCACGTGTGCACGGCGGCGGCGATGTGTGTGGCGTGTGTGGGGTGTGTAGTAAGCGCGGACGAATTTGGACGAATTTGGACGAATGTCGTTCCTTGTTGCGACGGTGGCGGACTAGACAGGGACATGACATGGATGCCGACGATAGCACAGCACTTGAATATAGTATGCGTGCACGTGTGCACGACGGCGGCGATGTGTGTGGCGTGTTTGGGGTGTGTAGTAAGCGCGGACGAATTTGGACGAATTTGGACGACTTTGGACGACTTTGGACGAATGTCGTTCCTTGTTGCGACGGTGGCGGACGAGACAGGGACATGACATGGATGCCGACGATAGCACAGCACTTGAATATAGTATGCGTGCACGTGTCCATGACGGCGGCGATGTGTGTGGCGTGTGTGGGGTGTGTCGTAAGCGCGGACGAATTTGGACGAATTTGGACGAATTTGGACGAATGTCGTTCCTTGTTGCGACGGTGGCGGACTAGACAGGGACATGACATGGATGCCGACGATAGCACAGCACTTGAATATAGTATGCGTGCACGTGTGCATGACGGCGGCGATGTGTGTGGCGTGCGTGGGGTGTGTAGTGAGCGCGGCCGAATTTGGACGAATTTGGACGAATTTGGACGACTTTGGACGAATTTGGACGAATTTGGACGAATGTCGTTCCTTGTTGCGACGGTGGCGGACTAGACAGGGACATGACATGGATGCCGACGATAGCACAGCACTTGAATACAGTATGCGTGCACGTGTGCATGACGGCGGCGATGTGTGTGGCGTGTGTGGGGTGTGTAGTAAGCGCGGACGAATTTGGACGAATTTGGACGACTTTGGACGAATTTGGACGAATTTGGACGAATGTCGTTCCTTGTTGCGACGGTGGCGGACTAGACAGGGACATGACATGGATGCCGACGATAGCACAGCACTTGAATACAGTATGCGTGCACGTGTGCATGACGGCGGCGATGTGTGTGGCGTGTGTGGGGTGTGTAGTAAGCGCGGACGAATTTGGACGAATTTGGACGACTTTGGACGAAATTGGACGAATTTGGACGAATGTTGTTCCTTGTTGCGACGGTGGCGGACTAGACAGGGACATGACATGGATGCCGACGATAGCACAGCACTTGAATACAGTATGCGTGCACGTGTGCATGACGGCGGCGATGTGTGTGGCGTGTGTGGGGTGTGTAGTAAGCGCGGACGAATTTGGACGAATTTGGACGACTTTGGACGAATTTGGACGAATTTGGACGAATGTCGTTCCTTGTTGCGACGGTGGCGGACTAGACAGGGACATGACATGGATGCCGACGATAGCACAGCACTTGAATACAGTATGCGTGCACGTGTGCATGACGGCGGCGATGTGTGTGGCGTGTGTGGGGTGTGTAGTAAGCGCGGACGAATTTGGACGAATTTGGACGACTTTGGACGAATTTGGACGAATTTGGACGAATGTCGATCCTTGTTGCGACGGTGGCGGGACTAGACAGGGACATGACATGGATGCCGACGATAGCACAGCACTTGAATACAGTATGCGTGCACGTGTGCATGACGGCGGCGATGTGTGTGGCGTGTGTGGGGTGTGTAGTAAGCGCGGACGAATTTGGACGAATTTGGACGAATTTGGACGAATGTCGATCCTTGTTGCGACGGTGGCGGACTAGACAGGGACATGACATGGATGCCGACGATAGCACAGCACTTGAATATAGTATGCGTGCACGTGTGCATGACGGCGGCGATGTGTGTGGCGTGTGTGGGGTGTGTAGTAAGCGCGGACGAGTTTGGACGAATTTGGGCGAGTTTGGACGAATTTGGACGAATGTCGTGTTGTGTTGCGACGGTGGCGGACTAGACAGGGACATGACATGGATGCCGACGATAGCACAGCACTTGAATACAGTATGCGTGCACGTGTGCACGGCGGCGGCGATGTGTGTGGCGTGTGTGGGGTGTGTAGTAAGCGCGGACGAATTTGGACGACTTTGAACGAATTTGGACGACTTTGGACGAATTTGGACGAATTTGGACGAATTTGGACGAATGTCGTTCCTTGTTGCGACGGTGGCGGACTAGACAGGGACATGACATGGATGCCGACGATAGCACAGCACTTGAATATAGTATGCGTGCACGTGTGCATGACGGCGGCGATGTGTGTGGCGTGTGTGGGGTGTGTAGTAAGCGCGGACGAATTTGGACGACTTTGGACGAATTTGGACGAATGTCGTTCCTTGTTGCGACGGTGGCGGACGAGACAGGGACATGACATGGATGCCGACGATAGCACAGCACTTGAATACAGTATGCGTGCACGTGTGCACGGCGGCGGCGATGTGTGTGGCGTGTGTGGGGTGTGTAGTAAGCGCGGACGAGTTTGGACGAATTTGGACGAATTTGGACGAATTTCGTGCCGTGTTGCGACGGTGGCGGACGGAATATGACATGATGTGGATGCCGACGATGGCACAGCACTTGCATATAGTATGCGTGCACGTGTGCACGGCGGCGGCGATGTGTGTGGCGTGTGTGGGGTGTGTAGTAAGCGCGGACGAATTTGGACGAATTTGGACGAATTTGGACGACTCTGGACGAAATTGGACGAATTTGGACGAATTTCGTGCCGTGATGCCACGGTGGCGGACGAGATAGGACATGATGTGGACGACGACGATAGCACAGCACTTGCATATAGTATGCGTGCACGTGTGTATGACGGCGACGATGTGTGTGGCGTGTGGGGGGGTGTAGTGAGCGTGGACGAATTTGGACGAATTTGGACGAGTTTGGACGAATTTGGACGAATTTCGTGCCGTGTTGCGACGGTGGCGGACTAGACAGGGACATGACATGGATGCCGACGATAGCACAGCACTTGAATACAGTATGCGTGCACGTGTGCATGACGGCGGCGATGTGTGTGGCGTGTGTGGGGTGTGTAGTAAGCGCGGACGAATTTGGACGAATTTGGACGAATTTGGACGAATGTCGTTCCTTGTTGCGACGGTGGCGGACTAGACAGGGACATGACATGGATGCCGACGATAGCACAGTACTTGCATATAGTATATGTGCAGGTGTGCATGACGGCGACGATGTGTGTGGCGTGTGTGGGGTGTGTAGTAAGCGCGGACGAGTTTGGACGAATTTGGGCGAATGCGGACGCGTTTGGACGAATGTAGTTCCTTGTGGCGACGGTGGCGGACTAGACAGGGACATGACATGGATGCCGACGATAGCACAGCACTTGCATATAGTATGCGTGCACGTGTGTATGACGGCGACGATGTGTGTGGCGTGTGTGGGGTGTGTAGTAAGCGCGGACGAGTTTGGACGAATTTGGGCGAGTTTTGACGAATTTGGACGAATTTCGTGCCGTGTTGCGACGGTGGCGGAGGAGACAGGGACATGACATGGATGCCGACGATGGCACAGCGCTTGCATATAGTATGCGTGCACGTGTGTATGACGGCGGCGATGTGTGTGGCGTGTGTGGGCTGTGTAGTAAGCGCGGACGAGTTTGGACGAATTTGGGCGAGTTTGGACGAATTTGAACGAATTTCGTGCCGTGTTGCGACGGTGGCGGACAAGATATGACATGATGTGGATGCCGACGATAGCACAGCACTTGCATATAGTATGCGTGCACGTGTGTGTGACGGCGGCGATGTGTGTGGCGTGTGGGGGTGTGTAGCAAGCGCGGACGAGTTTGGACGAATTTGGACGAATTTCGTGCCGTGTTGTGACGGTGGCGGACGAGATATGACATGATGTGGATGCCGACGATAGCACAGCACTTGCATATAGTATGCGTGCACGTGTGCATGACGGCGGCGATGTGTGTGGCGTGTGTGGGGTGTGTAGTAAGCGCGGACGAGCTTGGACGAATTTGGGCGAGTTTGGACGAATTTGGACGAATTTCGTGCCGTGTTGCGACGGTGGCGGACTAGACAGGGACATGATGTGGACGACGACGATAGCACAGCACTTGAATATAGTATGCGTGCACGTGTGTATGACGGCGACGATGTGTGTGGCGTGTGTGGGGTGTGTAGTAAGCGCGGACGAGTTTGGACGAATTTGGGCGAGTTTGGACGAATTTGGACGAATGTCGTGTTGTGTTGCGACGGTGGCGGACTAGACAGGGACATGATGTGGACGACGACGATAGCACAGCACTTGAATATAGTATGCGTGCAGGTGTGTATGACGGCGACGATGTGTGTGGCGTGTGGGGGTATGTAGTGAGCGCGGACGAGTTTGGACGAATTTGGACGAATTTCGTGCCGTGATGCGACGGTGGCGGACGAGATATGACATGAGGTGGATGCCGACGATAGCACAGCACTTGCATATAGTATGCGTGCACGTGTGTATGACGGCGGCGATGTGTGTGGCGTGTGGGGGTGTGTAGCAAGCGCGGACGAGTTTGGACGAATTTGGACGAATTTCGTGCCGTGTTGCGACGGTGGCGGACGAGATATGACATGATGTGGATGCCGACGATAGCACAGCACTTGCATATAGTATGCGTGCACGTGTGCATGACGGCGGCGATGTGTGTGGCGTGTGTGGGGTGTGTAGTAAGCGCGGACGAATTTGGGCGAATTTGGGCGAGTTTGGACGAATTTGAACGAATTTCGTGCCGTGTTGCGACGGTGGCGGACGAGACAGGGACATGACATGGATGCCGACGATAGCACAGCACTTGCATATGGTATGCGTGCACGTGTGTATGACGGCGACGATGTGTGTGGCGTGTGTGGGGGTATGTAGTGAGCGCGGACGAGTGTGGACGAATTTGGGCGAGTTTGGACGAATTTGGACGAATTTCGTGCCGTGTTGCGACGGTGGCGGACGAGACAGGGACATGACATGGATGCCGACGATAGCACAGTACTTGCATATAGTATATGTGCAGGTGTGCATGACGGCGACGATGTGTGTGGCGTGGGGGGGGGTGTAGTAAGCGCGGACGAGTTTGGACGAATTTGGACGAATTTGGACGAGTTTGGACGAATGTCGTGCCGTGTTGCGACGGTGGCGGACGAGACAGGGACATGACATGGATGCCGACGATAGCACAGTACTTGCATATAGTATATGTGCAGGTGTGCATGACGGCGACGATGTGTGTGGCGTGGGGGGGGGGGTGTAGTAAGCGCGGACGAGTTTGGACGAATTTGGACGAATGCGGACGCGTTTGGACGAATGTAGTTCCTTGTGGCGACGGTGGCGGACTAGACAGGGACATGACATGGATGCCGACGATAGCACAGCACTTGCATATAGTATGCGTGCACGTGTGCATGACGGCGGCGATGTGTGCGGCGTGTGTGGGGTGTGTAGTAAGCGCGGACGAATTTGGACGAATTTGGACGACTTTGGACGAATTTGGACGAATTTGGACGAATGTCGTTCCTTGTTGCGACGGTGGCGGACTAGACAGGGACATGACATGGATGCCGACGATAGCACAGCACTTGAATACAGTATGCGTGCACGTGTGTATGACGGCGACGATGTGTGTGGCGTGTGTGGGGTGTGTAGTAAGCGCGGACGAGTTTGGACGAATTTGGACGAATTTGGACGAATTTGGACGAATTTCGTGCCGTGTTGCGACGGTGGCGGACGAGACAGGGACATGACATGGATGCCGACGATGGCACAGCACTTGCATATAGTATGCGTGCACGTGTGTATGACGGCTACGATGTGTGTGGCGTGTGTGGGGTGTGTAGTAAGCGCGGACGAGTTTCGACGAATTTGGACGAATTTGGACGAATTTCGTTCCTTGTGGCGACGGTGGCGGACTAGACAGGGACATGACATGGATGCCGACGATGGCACAGCACTTGCATATAGTATGCGTGCACGTGTGTATGACGACGATGATGTGTGTGGCGTGTGTGGGGTGTGTAGTAAGCGCGGACGAGTTTGGACGAATTTGGACGAATTTGGACGAGTTTGGACGAATTTCGTGCCGTGTTGCGACGGTGGCGGACTAGACAGGAACATGACGTGGACGATAGCACAGCACTTGCATATAGTATGCGTGCACGTGTGTATGACGGCGACGATGTGTGTGGCGTGTGGGGGGGGGTGTAGTAAGCGCGGACGAGTTTGGACGAATTTGGGCGAGTTTGGACGAATTTGGACGAGTTTGAACGAATGTCGTTCCTTGTGGCGACGGTGGCGGACTAGACAGGGACATGACATGGATGCCGACGATAGCACAGCACTTGAATATAGTATGCGTGCACGTGTGCATGACGGCGGCGATGTGTGTGGCGTGTGTGGGGTGTGTCGTAAGCGCGGACGAATTTGGACGAATAGACCGTAAAAACATTGCCACACATCGTGCGTTGTAACTGCAAATTACACAGCATATTCGTGTGAATATTCAATAAGGGTGAGGAGTTACGCAAACGCTCTGCTTTTTTGAGCTGGCATAGTCCGCCTGAAATATCCGAGCTACTTCTCAATTGAATTGTCACTGCGTACTTCAGTCGAAATGTGCAACAAACGAATGGATTGTCTTGGTGACATATACCGAGCAGGCGCTATGGTACAACACAGTTTTTGCATTGCTGCACACCGAACGCGTTGAATATACACCACATTGTTGCTGCGGTTTTTCGTTGCATTTACGCAACTTGAAGCTACTGCACAAGTCACGAGAACTTGTTCAACCCGTGGGGCTGACTTAAGAGAAGTAATACCCATCCATGGGGACAAGCAAGTGCAATATCCTGGTAGCTGCGCAATTCCAAGTCGCTCGATCACGTTTACCAACTTACTACTCTATAAACAGGTACATGCGTTCAAGCAGTCACTCCCGCTGCCAGTCGTCCGATCCACATCACGCGGGTAATTCGGGAATATCCATTCCGTAGCGCAGCAAAGCGGAAATCAGTTAGAACGAAGCCGATCGATGAAGATAGTGGTAAAACCTTATGGTCTTTCGATTTGTGCAAAGTTTGTCCTTTTGTTTGTTTTTTCAAAATCTGTACAACTAACTGATTGTTGCTAGAGAGGTTTGATTATTCGCAGGCGTTCTAGTTTGGACGAATTGGGACGAATGGGGACGCGTTTGGACGAGTTTGGACGAATTTGCACGAATTTTGTTGCTTCTTGCAATGGTGGTGGACTAGACACGGACATGACATGGATGTCAACGATGGCACAGCACTTGAATATAGTATACGTGTACGTGTGCATGACGGCGGCGATGTGTGTGGTGTGTGTGGGGTGTGTAGTGAGCGCGGACGAATTTGGACGCGTTTGGACGAATGCGGACGAGTTTGGACGAATTTGGACAAGTTTGGACGAGTTTGGACGAATGTCGACGAATGTGGACGAACTTCGACGAATGTCGTTCCGTGTTGCGACGGTGGCGGACTACACAGGGACGTAACATGGATGCCGACGATAGCACAGCACTTGAATATAGTATGCGTGCACGTGTG
>JAKVDI010000247.1:0-24745 GCA_022836835.1 Pythium insidiosum | reverse complement strand
ATCACCTTTGTCGGAGCGTGTCAAGCGAACCAACTGGTCGTATCGTGTTGTGCGTCATTGTCATCGTCAGAGGTTGTTGGGCGTGTCGGTCGACTCGGCATGACCCCATTGGAGGTGATATGCACTCGTGAAGCGTGTGCGCGTGGGGTAAAGTCGAGCGAGTTGTGATGCGGTGTGTATCTGTGTAAGTGTGTATGTGTGGTGTATGCATGTGCTGCGCGATCGTGTGTGCGAGGTGTTTTGAGGGGTGTTGGGCGTGTTTGTGGGTGTCTGGGCGTGTTTGCGGGCGTGCGAGTGCGTTGTGTACGTTGTGTTTGTGTGTGTATGGGATGTGGTTGGCTAATGGGGATGGATTGTGGGTTGGAGAGGTGGTTTTGCGTGGCCATGTGGTCTAGTGGTATGATTCTCGCTTAGGGTGCGAGAGGTCCCGGATTCGATCTCCGGCATGGCCCCTGACCTTATCTTTTTGATCCCCCGTCCAGCACCACACGTCGCACATGACGCAATGATTAGACGGGTCGAGCCCCACTTCGATAACATGGTCATGCACACCACATCCATGACCGATCCCATGGCACTCACTCCAGTCCGTCGTCGCCTTCCCCCGCATCCGCGCCGAGTGTCCAGCATCACCGACGGCATAGCAGGGCGTGTATCGGTGCCAGCGCGTGCGACGCAGCACGACCCGACCTGGCCGTACCATTGTACCATTGTACCATTGACTCGGTACTCGGTACTCGGTCGATCGCGCACGCCACGCAACATCGGCGCCTTCTGTGCATTTCACTTGGCCTCCTGCCGTGCTGGTCCGACAGCAAACACGCACGGCAAAGACCGACCGCCCCGCCATCACACAACACCATCCATGGCGTCTCACGCCATGTGTAGGTGTGTAGGGCCCACTACTAGCGTCACTACACTGTGGGTTTAGGGACATTCCACATTCCACAACGGCGGCGGCTGAATGCAGTGGGTTGTTGGTGGGCGTTGGCGTATCGAGTGCAAGTGATGTCTAGATCACCTTGTCGGAGCGTGTCAAGCGAACCAACTGGTCGTATCGTGTTGTGCGTCATTGTCATCGTCAGAGGTTGTTGGGCGTGTCGGTCGACTCGGCATGACCCCATTGGAGGTGATATGCACTCGTGAAGCGTGTGCGCGTGGGGTAAAGTCGAGCGAGTTGTGATGCGGTGTGTATCTGTGTAAGTGTGTATGTGTGGTGTATGCATGTGCTGCGCGATCGTGTGTGCGAGGTGTTTTGAGGGGTGTTGGGCGTGTTTGTGGGTGTCTGGGCGTGTTTGCGGGCGTGCGAGTGCGTTGTGTACGTTGTGTTTGTGTGTGTATGGGATGTGGTTGGCTAATGGGGATGGATTGTGGGTTGGAGAGGTGGTTTTGCGTGGCCATGTGGTCTAGTGGTATGATTCTCGCTTAGGGTGCGAGAGGTCCCGGATTCGATCTCCGGCATGGCCCCTGACCTTATCTTTTTGATCCCCCGTCCAGCACCACACGTCGCACATGACGCAATGATTAGACGGGTCGAGCCCCACTTCGATAACATGGTCATGCACACCACATCCATGACCGATCCCATGGCACTCACTCCAGTCCGTCGTCGCCTTCCCCCGCATCCGCGCCGAGTGTCCAGCATCACCGACGGCATAGCAGGGCGTGTATCGGTGCCAGCGCGTGCGACGCAGCACGACCCGACCTGGCCGTACCATTGTACCATTGTACCATTGACTCGGTACTCGGTACTCGGTCGATCGCGCACGCCACGCAACATCGGCGCCTTCTGTGCATTTCACTTGGCCTCCTGCCGTGCTGGTCCGACAGCAAACACGCACGGCAAAGACCGACCGCCCCGCCATCACACAACACCATCCATGGCGTCTCACGCCATGTGTAGGTGTGTAGGGCCCACTACTAGCGTCACTACACTGTGGGTTTAGGGACATTCCACATTCCACAACGGCGGCGGCTGAATGCAGTGGGTTGTTGGTGGGCGTTGGCGTATCGAGTGCAAGTGATGTCTAGATCACCTTGTCGGAGCGTGTCAAGCGAACCAACTGGTCGTATCGTGTTGTGCGTCATTGTCATCGTCAGAGGTTGTTGGGCGTGTCGGTCGACTCGGCATGACCCCATTGGAGGTGATATGCACTCGTGAAGCGTGTGCGCGTGGGGTAAAGTCGAGCGAGTTGTGATGCGGTGTGTATCTGTGTAAGTGTGTATGTGTGGTGTATGCATGTGCTGCGCGATCGTGTGTGCGAGGTGTTTTGAGGGGTGTTGGGCGTGTTTGTGGGTGTCTGGGCGTGTTTGCGGGCGTGCGAGTGCGTTGTGTACGTTGTGTTTGTGTGTGTATGGGATGTGGTTGGCTAATGGGGATGGATTGTGGGTTGGAGAGGTGGTTTTGCGTGGCCATGTGGTCTAGTGGTATGATTCTCGCTTAGGGTGCGAGAGGTCCCGGATTCGATCTCCGGCATGGCCCCTGACCTTATCTTTTTGATCCCCCGTCCAGCACCACACGTCGCACATGACGCAATGATTAGACGGGTCGAGCCCCACTTCGATAACATGGTCATGCACACCACATCCATGACCGATCCCATGGCACTCACTCCAGTCCGTCGTCGCCTTCCCCCGCATCCGCGCCGAGTGTCCAGCATCACCGACGGCATAGCAGGGCGTGTATCGGTGCCAGCGCGTGCGACGCAGCACGACCCGACCTGGCCGTACCATTGTACCATTGTACCATTGACTCGGTACTCGGTACTCGGTCGATCGCGCACGCCACGCAACATCGGCGCCTTCTGTGCATTTCACTTGGCCTCCTGCCGTGCTGGTCCGACAGCAAACACGCACGGCAAAGACCGACCGCCCCGCCATCACACAACACCATCCATGGCGTCTCACGCCATGTGTAGGTGTGTAGGGCCCACTACTAGCGTCACTACACTGTGGGTTTAGGGACATTCCACATTCCACAACGGCGGCGGCTGAATGCAGTGGGTTGTTGGTGGGCGTTGGCGTATCGAGTGCAAGTGATGTCTAGATCACCTTGTCGGAGCGTGTCAAGCGAACCAACTGGTCGTATCGTGTTGTGCGTCATTGTCATCGTCAGAGGTTGTTGGGCGTGTCGGTCGACTCGGCATGACCCCATTGGAGGTGATATGCACTCGTGAAGCGTGTGCGCGTGGGGTAAAGTCGAGCGAGTTGTGATGCGGTGTGTATCTGTGTAAGTGTGTATGTGTGGTGTATGCATGTGCTGCGCGATCGTGTGTGCGAGGTGTTTTGAGGGGTGTTGGGCGTGTTTGTGGGTGTCTGGGCGTGTTTGCGGGCGTGCGAGTGCGTTGTGTACGTTGTGTTTGTGTGTGTATGGGATGTGGTTGGCTAATGGGGATGGATTGTGGGTTGGAGAGGTGGTTTTGCGTGGCCATGTGGTCTAGTGGTATGATTCTCGCTTAGGGTGCGAGAGGTCCCGGATTCGATCTCCGGCATGGCCCCTGACCTTATCTTTTTGATCCCCCGTCCAGCACCACACGTCGCACATGACGCAATGATTAGACGGGTCGAGCCCCACTTCGATAACATGGTCATGCACACCACATCCATGACCGATCCCATGGCACTCACTCCAGTCCGTCGTCGCCTTCCCCCGCATCCGCGCCGAGTGTCCAGCATCACCGACGGCATAGCAGGGCGTGTATCGGTGCCAGCGCGTGCGACGCAGCACGACCCGACCTGGCCGTACCATTGTACCATTGTACCATTGACTCGGTACTCGGTACTCGGTCGATCGCGCACGCCACGCAACATCGGCGCCTTCTGTGCATTTCACTTGGCCTCCTGCCGTGCTGGTCCGACAGCAAACACGCACGGCAAAGACCGACCGCCCCGCCATCACACAACACCATCCATGGCGTCTCACGCCATGTGTAGGTGTGTAGGGCCCACTACTAGCGTCACTACACTGTGGGTTTAGGGACATTCCACATTCCACAACGGCGGCGGCTGAATGCAGTGGGTTGTTGGTGGGCGTTGGCGTATCGAGTGCAAGTGATGTCTAGATCACCTTGTCGGAGCGTGTCAAGCGAACCAACTGGTCGTATCGTGTTGTGCGTCATTGTCATCGTCAGAGGTTGTTGGGCGTGTCGGTCGACTCGGCATGACCCCATTGGAGGTGATATGCACTCGTGAAGCGTGTGCGCGTGGGGTAAAGTCGAGCGAGTTGTGATGCGGTGTGTATCTGTGTAAGTGTGTATGTGTGGTGTATGCATGTGCTGCGCGATCGTGTGTGCGAGGTGTTTTGAGGGGTGTTGGGCGTGTTTGTGGGTGTCTGGGCGTGTTTGCGGGCGTGCGAGTGCGTTGTGTACGTTGTGTTTGTGTGTGTATGGGATGTGGTTGGCTAATGGGGATGGATTGTGGGTTGGAGAGGTGGTTTTGCGTGGCCATGTGGTCTAGTGGTATGATTCTCGCTTAGGGTGCGAGAGGTCCCGGATTCGATCTCCGGCATGGCCCCTGACCTTATCTTTTTGATCCCCCGTCCAGCACCACACGTCGCACATGACGCAATGATTAGACGGGTCGAGCCCCACTTCGATAACATGGTCATGCACACCACATCCATGACCGATCCCATGGCACTCACTCCAGTCCGTCGTCGCCTTCCCCCGCATCCGCGCCGAGTGTCCAGCATCACCGACGGCATAGCAGGGCGTGTATCGGTGCCAGCGCGTGCGACGCAGCACGACCCGACCTGGCCGTACCATTGTACCATTGTACCATTGACTCGGTACTCGGTACTCGGTCGATCGCGCACGCCACGCAACATCGGCGCCTTCTGTGCATTTCACTTGGCCTCCTGCCGTGCTGGTCCGACAGCAAACACGCACGGCAAAGACCGACCGCCCCGCCATCACACAACACCATCCATGGCGTCTCACGCCATGTGTAGGTGTGTAGGGCCCACTACTAGCGTCACTACACTGTGGGTTTAGGGACATTCCACATTCCACAACGGCGGCGGCTGAATGCAGTGGGTTGTTGGTGGGCGTTGGCGTATCGAGTGCAAGTGATGTCTAGATCACCTTGTCGGAGCGTGTCAAGCGAACCAACTGGTCGTATCGTGTTGTGCGTCATTGTCATCGTCAGAGGTTGTTGGGCGTGTCGGTCGACTCGGCATGACCCCATTGGAGGTGATATGCACTCGTGAAGCGTGTGCGCGTGGGGTAAAGTCGAGCGAGTTGTGATGCGGTGTGTATCTGTGTAAGTGTGTATGTGTGGTGTATGCATGTGCTGCGCGATCGTGTGTGCGAGGTGTTTTGAGGGGTGTTGGGCGTGTTTGTGGGTGTCTGGGCGTGTTTGCGGGCGTGCGAGTGCGTTGTGTACGTTGTGTTTGTGTGTGTATGGGATGTGGTTGGCTAATGGGATGGATTGTGGGTTGGAGAGGTGGTTTTGCGTGGCCATGTGGTCTAGTGGTATGATTCTCGCTTAGGGTGCGAGAGGTCCCGGATTCGATCTCCGGCATGGCCCCTGACCTTATCTTTTTGATCCCCCGTCCAGCACCACACGTCGCACATGACGCAATGATTAGACGGGTCGAGCCCCACTTCGATAACATGGTCATGCACACCATATCCATGACCGATCCCATGGCACTCACTCCAGTCCGTCGTCGCCTTCCCCCGCATCCGCGCCGAGTGTCCAGCATCACCGACGGCATAGCAGGGCGTGTATCGGTGCCAGCGCGTGCGACGCAGCACGACCCGACCTGGCCGTACCATTGTACCATTGTACCATTGACTCGGTACTCGGTACTCGGTCGATCGCGCACGCCACGCAACATCGGCGCCTTCTGTGCATTTCACTTGGCCTCCTGCCGTGCTGGTCCGACAGCAAACACGCACGGCAAAGACCGACCGCCCCGCCATCACACAACACCATCCATGGCGTCTCACGCCATGTGTAGGTGTAGGGCCCACTACTAGCGTCACTACACTGTGGGTTTAGGGACATTCCACATTCCACAACGGCGGCGGCTGAATGCAGTGGGTTGTTGGTGGGCGTTGGCGTATCGAGTGCAAGTGATGTCTAGATCACCTTGTCGGAGCGTGTCAAGCGAACCAACTGGTCGTATCGTGTTGTGCGTCATTGTCATCGTCAGAGGTTGTTGGGCGTGTCGGTCGACTCGGCATGACCCCATTGGAGGTGATATGCACTCGTGAAGCGTGTGCGCGTGGGGTAAAGTCGAGCGAGTTGTGATGCGGTGTGTATCTGTGTAAGTGTGTATGTGTGGTGTATGCATGTGCTGCGCGATCGTGTGTGCGAGGTGTTTTGAGGGGTGTTGGGCGTGTTTGTGGGTGTCTGGGCGTGTTTGCGGGCGTGCGAGTGCGTTGTGTACGTTGTGTTTGTGTGTGTATGGGATGTGGTTGGCTAATGGGGATGGATTGTGGGTTGGAGAGGTGGTTTTGCGTGGCCATGTGGTCTAGTGGTATGATTCTCGCTTAGGGTGCGAGAGGTCCCGGATTCGATCTCCGGCATGGCCCCTGACCTTATCTTTTTGATCCCCCGTCCAGCACCACACGTCGCACATGACGCAATGATTAGACGGGTCGAGCCCCACTTCGATAACATGGTCATGCACACCATATCCATGACCGATCCCATGGCACTCACTCCAGTCCGTCGTCGCCTTCCCCCGCATCCGCGCCGAGTGTCCAGCATCACCGACGGCATAGCAGGGCGTGTATCGGTGCCAGCGCGTGCGACGCAGCACGACCCGACCTGGCCGTACCATTGTACCATTGTACCATTGACTCGGTACTCGGTACTCGGTCGATCGCGCACGCCACGCAACATCGGCGCCTTCTGTGCATTTCACTTGGCCTCCTGCCGTGCTGGTCCGACAGCAAACACGCACGGCAAAGACCGACCGCCCCGCCATCACACAACACCATCCATGGCGTCTCACGCCATGTGTAGGTGTGTAGGGCCCACTACTAGCGTCACTACACTGTGGGTTTAGGGACATTCCACATTCCACAACGGCGGCGGCTGAATGCAGTGGGTTGTTGGTGGGCGTTGGCGTATCGAGTGCAAGTGATGTCTAGATCACCTTGTCGGAGCGTGTCAAGCGAACCAACTGGTCGTATCGTGTTGTGCGTCATTGTCATCGTCAGAGGTTGTTGGGCGTGTCGGTCGACTCGGCATGACCCCATTGGAGGTGATATGCACTCGTGAAGCGTGTGCGCGTGGGGTAAAGTCGAGCGAGTTGTGATGCGGTGTGTATCTGTGTAAGTGTGTATGTGTGGTGTATGCATGTGCTGCGCGATCGTGTGTGCGAGGTGTTTTGAGGGGTGTTGGGCGTGTTTGTGGGTGTCTGGGCGTGTTTGCGGGCGTGCGAGTGCGTTGTGTACGTTGTGTTTGTGTGTGTATGGGATGTGGTTGGCTAATGGGGATGGATTGTGGGTTGGAGAGGTGGTTTTGCGTGGCCATGTGGTCTAGTGGAAGAACTCTGTATTTAATGAAATACGACAATTATGACTTCTAATCTAACCTCGTCACTATAAGAATGTATGGTATAGTGTACACAAGTGTAACGAGGTCTTGGTTGGGCAGGGTCCGAACTGGGTTGTTGTGCACCTTCAACTTGACACCTCGTAGCTCATTTGGTAGAGCACCCGATTTCCGATCACTTGGTCGCGGGTTCGATTCCGGGTGTGGACGGTTTGGTTGTGGAGATAGGGCGGGTGACGGGACTTGTGGGCCCGTAGGATGCTCCCCCGGGAATCGTCTGCGCTCGCGTGGGATCGACGACTTCGCTTCAATACCAGCAATAAGCTTTTGCCTTTTATGGGTCTACACCATAAATCGGACCTTGATCAGCTTCTTGTTGCACCTGAGGAACCCACCAATTGACCGCGTGCTTGTTAGCGCTTCCAAAACCAACAACAACTGCGTCCGTTCTTCTTCATCGTACAGACGTCGCTGACATGCACGCACATGTGCAGTGAACGTCGTGTACACAACGCGGAGGGCTGGGATTAGCGGTGGTGGGGACCGATCACAGAAGATCAACTCGTTGCGCCACCGCCAGAGAGAGTGAAGAGTCACCGATCGTAGGACTTGCCGAAGGTCTTGTATCACCGTCGATGCACCTTGCCACTGCGATACCACACCAGGGAGACCACCGAGGGCAACGTGCAACCATGTGGGGCGTGTGTCAAAGAACACACCCCAGTCCCGGAACAACACTGGCCACACTTGACGAGCAAGCACACACTCGAAGAACAAGTGACGCTCAGTCTCTACTGCTACACACCCGGGGTGTAAGCAGTAGATCAGCTCTTGATTCCACGAGAACCTTGAGCGCACTGGTAGTAGTCGGAACGCCAAACGAAACTGTAGATCTTCAAACACCGGTAGGAGCAACTTCCGCAAGCGTTTGCGGCGTCGCACGACTGTCTTGATGTCATCTTGTGTTGCCGATGGGTCGTGCAGCTGGATCGGGTGTGGTCGGACCGCTGTCGGAGCTTGCCACACCAGGCGAAGAAGCTGCGAGCGCGGCACGTTCGGAATAAGGCACACACGTGTCTGGATACGCACACCGGCATACGGTGAAGGCGGTGCAGTGCCTACAACACGCACGTCGTCTTCACTGGCACCACACACACGCAGCACGCGACGAAACACTTGAGTAGCTTCATGGTGGAGACGCTGGAGCCACATGTACTGTTGATACGGACGAACACCGACCCATGTGTAGTCGATGTGTCGCCGAGCGAAGTCTTCAGCTTCGGGCCACGCACCACTTGAGTCAACAAAGTCGGACAGGCACCGTAAACGAAAGGCTTGAGCGATACGTCGACGGAAGCTTCGCTGGGGTTCGGCTACCATTGATAGACTACGGCAGTGTGCGATCGCCGTGTTGGACCTTGGTTGCGGTTCGAACTGGAATGTCGAGTCGCCGTGGAACCATAGGGGCTGCTGCAATGCGTACGCTAGTCGAGTTGGACCCGGAAGATCCATCCACGTCACTGGAAACGGCGTGCGATGCCACAGTAACCAGGCGTCGCGCCACCACTGTGAAAGACACGACCAGTCGAGGATCTTGCCGTGTCGCTTCGGGTTGACGGTGAGGAAGTCGAAAGCTTGACGAGGACCCCAACGAGGAAGCACCAGCTCGAGCACGCGATGACCAGCTGACGTCCAGTTGCACACCGATGCGTCAGACTCACGAATGAACTGAAGCACGAGTGACAACGTCTGTCGCTTGATCGCCGCGTCGATACTGGGAACCTGGAGACCGCCCACACGACGGGGCTGGGCGACGAACGCCGAAGAGATGAGCTGGACGTGTCGAGCGTCGCGCTCATAGCGACGACTGAGCACAAACCGATGCAGCGTCGCCTGCCATCGTCGCACCATCGGTGCTGGGACTGCGACGTGCATGGTGTAGTGCCACAAGCGCGACAGCACCATGGTCTGCGCTATCAAGAGCCGACCTTGGAGTGTACGCGCGCGTCGAAACCACAACTTGAAGCCTTCGTAGAACTTGCGGTCAAGTTCATCCAGGAGAGCCTGTACGACCGACGCTTGGCCAAACGGGATGCCGAGGTACTTGACCGTCTCACCTCGCTCGAGTACGCGCACGGAGCCGAGCTGAGTTACATGTCGACGTCGATGAAGTGGCAGCACGACGCACTTGTTAAGGTTGAGCTTGGCACCGGATCCATCACAGTAGAGCTGGACGAGCTCTAACTGCGCTTCCATGCCACTGACAGACCCGGAGAGCAGTGTCGAGTCGTCCGCGAAGAACAAACTTGTGACTGTCAGTCGCTCGGACAGGCATACGCCGTGTTCTTCGTGTTGCCGAAGGAGGTTACCGAGCGGCTCGATGACAAGCAGAAACAACAAAGCCGACAAGGGGTCACCCTGCTTCACCCCGCGAGTCGGCTCGATGGCTTCTTGGACATGGCCGTTGATCATCAGGTGGGCTTGCGGTCGTGTGTAGAGGAGCCGAATCCAAGTCGAGAACGCACCGCCACACCCCATGCGATCAAGAACTTGGAAGAGGTAGTCCCAGTTGACACGATCGTAGGCCTTCTCAAAGTCGAGGAACGTCGCAAACGCGTCTTCATCCGTTGCCGTCACCAGGTCTTGGAGATCAGCGAGGAACCGGATGTGGTGGTGGATCGACCGACCTTTCATGAACGCCTTCTGTGCAGCGTTGATGAGCTTGGGCAGGAACATCTGCAGTCGAGCGGTGAGAACCTTGGACAGCGCCTTCACATCCACACCGATTAGCGCAATCGGGCGGTAGTTCCCAGCTTCCGCGCGCGAACCCTTCTTGTGCAGCAAGCAGATGGCGGACTTGCGTTGAGACTTGAGCATCTCTCCGCGGCCGAGCTGGTGGTAGAACACTAGCTCGAGGCACTCGCCGAAGACGTCAGGTGCGACCTTGTAGAACGCAGCCGTGAGCCCGTCCATTCCGGGCGCTGACGTCGACTTCATCTTCTTGAGCGCGGCTGCAAAATCGATACTCGTGATCGGAGCGTTGAGCAGCTCGGTCTCGGCCGGGTCAAGACGAGCAGTGATAGCTTCCAGGAGTCGCGCCATCTTGTCAGGATCCGGTGGAGGCGGTCGACCGCCACTGGAGGCGGCATCGCCCATGATCGAACCCCAGTGATCGCGAAACACCGTCGAGATGTCCGCAGGATTACGGGAGGTTGATCCGTCGGACATACGCACTTCCTCGATGCTGACTCGGTTGAGCGACGCGTCGATCGGACGGAAGAAAAACTTGGTCGACTTCTCGGCGTTGGCTGCTTGGAAGTCGAACGCGCTGTCTTGGTTGTAGTTGCGGGAGTGCTCGACACACTCACGATACGTCGCCAACGCAGCTTGGAACATCTCCTGGGCCGCGTTTGTTCTGGTGTCTCGAAACCTTGCTGCCGCTCGGTCGAGAGCTGTCTGTGCGTCACGGATCGCTGCCTCGTTCTGGTAGCGAAGCTTGCGCTGGATGGCTTGGATCTGGGTCTTCATGGAGCGCTTCCACTCCTCCCAGACCTTGCCCTTGTTGTTGGTCGACCGCAGCTTCTCGAGAACCGCAGTGGCTTCACCTTCGATCGCCTTGACGATGTCGGGATACTCTAGCAACGCGATCGGAAAGCGCCAGTACCCCCGACCTTGCGGCTGGGCCATGGTCCGCAGCGTCACTTGGTGTACGAGATGATCTCCGGCTGCCTTCGGCTGGAAATACGTCGAGTCACCGTAGACGACGTTGCTGAAATCCCGCGAGAGCAGGATGTAGTCGAGCCGATTCTTGCGCGGCTGGGGACCCGTGAAGACTCGTGCTTCAGGATGATGGATGCGCCACGGGTCGACGACACCGAGGCACCCCAACCATCGCTGACACGCACTACGACCGCGCGTGGTGATGAACCTTGGTTCTGACGAGTCGAGACGGGGATCGAGCGGGGTGTTGAGATCTCCGAGCACGATGTGTGTCGCGTTGTCTTCAAACTCGCTGAACGGGAGGGCATCGAAGAACTCGGCCTTCTCCGTGTCGTCCACAGGCGAGTAGACGTTGTGGATATACACCGGAGCATCGTTGACCACCACTTGGACGACCAAGTAACGTCCCGGGTACGTGAAGGACGACAGTTCACGAGCAGAGTCGAAGCCGGGAAAGTCAGAACGGAGGACCGTCATGACGCCGCCGGATCTTGGTCCTGTCGAGGCTGTCGAGGTTGCGTTGAGGTCGCTGACGAACAAGCGGTGCTTGAATCGTGCAGCGTGGTTGAATTCGATCTTGGCGAGCTGGTGACTGTCGCGGATCTTGGTTTCTTGTACACATGAAAGACTGTTCTTGATGAGCAGGTGCTCGACGAGGAGGTGACCGTTCTTCTTGATCCCGTTGGTGTTGACCGTCAACAAAGTGACGCCCTCCCACGAGATCTCGGTCGATTCTTCCTGTGCGGCCGGCTTAGCTGCTCATCGCGAGCGCTCCCGTGGCAAGAACGAACTTGCCGTCGACTGACGTGAGCTGTAGCACGCCGTCTTCCGGGAAGAACACCTCACAGTCGCGTAGGTAGTCGAGGTCGTCGAGAAGACTGCCTTGCCACTGCACGGATCCCCACAGCTCGAAACAGAGCTGGCCGATGTCTGAACGCAAAAGCGCAAACAACGTGCAGGGGTGCAGGAGGCGTCGGTTCTGGGCGGGGATCCACAGCGTGGGGTGGCCCGTCAGTCGCTGGATCCACGCGTCGTTCTCGAAGATCTGCGGCGCAGTACACATGAGCATCACCTCAAAGAGGGACAGCGCACGTGTCGCGCGGAGCATGGGAGCGAGCGCTTCGTTCTTCCACCAATGCGCGACGGTCCGGAACAGGTCGTCGCGCTTCTTCGGTGCCTTCTCGCCATCGAAGTACTTGGCCCACTTGTGCGCAAACGTCGTCGCACTGGACGGGTCGCTTGCGCTGAGGACGCGGTTGATCAGGTGCAGGTGGGCGAGGTCGTCGACAGAGCGGGACACGACACTCATCTCCTTGAGCAGCGCGGCGTTGAACGCAATCGGAGACTGCGTCGTCGCCATATGCGTCAGCGTGTCGGGGTTGCTTGTCGACCGAATCGTCTTCAGCACGCTGGCAACGCGGTCGCTTGCTTGCTTGAGCTTGGCAGGCTGGAGAGCATCTTCAGCAGCCTTCTCCGTCAAGACGAGCTCGGCTGCGACGTCGGCGACGTTCTTGGCTTCCTTCGTCTTGACAACGCTCGTGTGATGCTTCGTCAAGAAGTGGCTGGTTTCCTTGCTCGCCTTGACCTCCGTTGGTACCTTGGTGATCCGCGGGACGATCTGGTAGCGTGGCGAGCTGGCGTCGTCGAGCATCGCGTCGCAAGCTTCGAGTTCCACTTCCACCATGCTGAGCACAGAGAAGTAGTTGCTTGTCGCGATGTCGGCAACGGGGTTCTGCTGCGGCCGAGTCTTCTGCATCACCGTCGCGAAGTCTTCGGCGCAGCGCTGGCGCTTGGCCTTGCGCATCCCAGACGACGTCGAGTTGTCACTGCCGTCCGTGATGGCAAGCTGGGTTTGCGTCGACCGTGGACTGCCCGGAGGCGAGACCACGGAACCGACGTTCGTGCTCAGCGAGAGCACGCTCATCGAGTCATCGGCCGGACCCGCGGGTGCAGATGCGCGGGGCTTCTGCGGAGCGGGCTTGCCGTTGCGCACCACGGACGCGTACGAGCGCTTGGACTCGGTGGCTGCCGGGTGCGGGGTTGCCGACGTCGAACGCGGGGTCGATGTCGGCGGAGACAGATCGAGCGCATGCGGCGAGCGCTGCCCAAAGCCACGTCGTTGGGACGGGAAGGCAGCGTCCTTCGCTTGTGCTGGATATAGGCGGCCGTCGAACAAAAGCTGGTCGCACGGCTGACCGCCAACGACCAATGCCGGCGGGCATCGGTTCGCACGGAAGTACACGCGCCACGTGGCGGTGGTCATCGCGGCTTCCAGATTGACGTCGCGGAACGTCCCGTAGATGGGTTCCGCGCCAAGCTCGAAGAGTCGACGAAGCATGAGCGCGTCGTCGAAATCGCTGTCGACGCTGGACACGTCGATGAAGAAGCGGTCGGCAAGGATGTCGAAGTCTTGGAACTTGAACTTGTTCCCGAGGATCTTGACCTCTTGGCCGGCGAGCTGTTCGCACGCGGCGCGAGTCTTCACCTTGACGCAAAGATCGCCGCCGCGGCCCTTGGAGATCTGACCAATCTGCTGATGGTCGATCAGTTCCTTGATCACGGTGTCGTCGTTGTCCTTGAGCAGCGACGTCATGATCTTGTTGATACCAGTGCGGTCGAACGCACGGTTGGTCTCGATCATCATCACGAAGCGCGCGCGAGGCAGCTGATACGGACGAGCTTGCTCGATGCGGCGAGCAACTTCAGACCAGTCGCGGTTGCTTGCGTAGAGCGCGTCGATGGCTTCGATCGCATCGGCAGTCGGACGTGGCATGGCCACACGGATCGGCTGGGGAGGCGGAGTCGAGTCACGACGTATCTCCGTCGGACGATTGAGAAGCGCGCGGAGAGACGAAGACGCAGCTTCGTCACGCGTCGTTGTCGCTTGGTGGTCGGAGTCGGTGGCTTCAGCTGAGGCTTCGACGTCGACGGCCGACCGCTCCTGCAGGTGCACTTGCATGCCGGTACCAACTTCAACGGTACGTGCCGCTGCCACAGAGTCAATCTCCATGTCGGCGGCGTCACCACTGGCGCTCGAGGCTTGCGTGTCGGTGTCGCCGTTTGCGACATCGCTGTCGCGGTCTGAGACACTTCCACGAGATTCAGCTGGCACGGTCGATGAATCTTGAGCGGGCGCAGAGACGGTGCAGCCAGGTTGCGTTTCTTGGGTGGATACCACTGTACCCACCGGAGACGCAGCTGCTGGTGCAGAGACGGGGCGCTTCACTGAATTCATGGCTGGCGTGCTGGGTGCTGACTGGAGCTGGGAGGGGGGCTTGATACTTCTGCTGCTTGACTGGGGAGACTTGTGCTCGACGAGGCAAATTGAGAAGTGAGGCCATGTGGTCTAGTGGTATGATTCTCGCTTAGGGTGCGAGAGGTCCCGGATTCGATCTCCGGCATGGCCCCTGACCTTATCTTTTTGATCCCCCGTCCAGCACCACACGTCGCACATGACGCAATGATTAGACGGGTCGAGCCCCACTTCGATAACATGGTCATGCACACCACATCCATGACCGATCCCATGGCACTCACTCCAGTCCGTCGTCGCCTTCCCCCGCATCCGCGCCGAGTGTCCAGCATCACCGACGGCATAGCAGGGCGTGTATCGGTGCCAGCGCGTGCGACGCAGCACGACCCGACCTGGCCGTACCATTGTACCATTGTACCATTGACTCGGTACTCGGTACTCGGTCGATCGCGCACGCCACGCAACATCGGCGCCTTCTGTGCATTTCACTTGGCCTCCTGCCGTGCTGGTCCGACAGCAAACACGCACGGCAAAGACCGACCGCCCCGCCATCACACAACACCATCCATGGCGTCTCACGCCATGTGTAGGTGTGTAGGGCCCACTACTAGCGTCACTACACTGTGGGTTTAGGGACATTCCACATTCCACAACGGCGGCGGCTGAATGCAGTGGGTTGTTGGTGGGCGTTGGCGTATCGAGTGCAAGTGATGTCTAGATCACCTTGTCGGAGCGTGTCAAGCGAACCAACTGGTCGTATCGTGTTGTGCGTCATTGTCATCGTCAGAGGTTGTTGGGCGTGTCGGTCGACTCGGCATGACCCCATTGGAGGTGATATGCACTCGTGAAGCGTGTGCGCGTGGGGTAAAGTCGAGCGAGTTGTGATGCGGTGTGTATCTGTGTAAGTGTGTATGTGTGGTGTATGCATGTGCTGCGCGATCGTGTGTGCGAGGTGTTTTGAGGGGTGTTGGGCGTGTTTGTGGGTGTCTGGGCGTGTTTGCGGGCGTGCGAGTGCGTTGTGTACGTTGTGTTTGTGTGTGTATGGGATGTGGTTGGCTAATGGGGATGGATTGTGGGTTGGAGAGGTGGTTTTGCGTGGCCATGTGGTCTAGTGGTATGATTCTCGCTTAGGGTGCGAGAGGTCCCGGATTCGATCTCCGGCATGGCCCCTGACCTTATCTTTTTGATCCCCCGTCCAGCACCACACGTCGCACATGACGCAATGATTAGACGGGTCGAGCCCCACTTCGATAACATGGTCATGCACACCACATCCATGACCGATCCCATGGCACTCACTCCAGTCCGTCGTCGCCTTCCCCCGCATCCGCGCCGAGTGTCCAGCATCACCGACGGCATAGCAGGGCGTGTATCGGTGCCAGCGCGTGCGACGCAGCACGACCCGACCTGGCCGTACCATTGTACCATTGTACCATTGACTCGGTACTCGGTACTCGGTCGATCGCGCACGCCACGCAACATCGGCGCCTTCTGTGCATTTCACTTGGCCTCCTGCCGTGCTGGTCCGACAGCAAACACGCACGGCAAAGACCGACCGCCCCGCCATCACACAACACCATCCATGGCGTCTCACGCCATGTGTAGGTGTGTAGGGCCCACTACTAGCGTCACTACACTGTGGGTTTAGGGACATTCCACATTCCACAACGGCGGCGGCTGAATGCAGTGGGTTGTTGGTGGGCGTTGGCGTATCGAGTGCAAGTGATGTCTAGATCACCTTGTCGGAGCGTGTCAAGCGAACCAACTGGTCGTATCGTGTTGTGCGTCATTGTCATCGTCAGAGGTTGTTGGGCGTGTCGGTCGACTCGGCATGACCCCATTGGAGGTGATATGCACTCGTGAAGCGTGTGCGCGTGGGGTAAAGTCGAGCGAGTTGTGATGCGGTGTGTATCTGTGTAAGTGTGTATGTGTGGTGTATGCATGTGCTGCGCGATCGTGTGTGCGAGGTGTTTTGAGGGGTGTTGGGCGTGTTTGTGGGTGTCTGGGCGTGTTTGCGGGCGTGCGAGTGCGTTGTGTACGTTGTGTTTGTGTGTGTATGGGATGTGGTTGGCTAATGGGGATGGATTGTGGGTTGGAGAGGTGGTTTTGCGTGGCCATGTGGTCTAGTGGTATGATTCTCGCTTAGGGTGCGAGAGGTCCCGGATTCGATCTCCGGCATGGCCCCTGACCTTATCTTTTTGATCCCCCGTCCAGCACCACACGTCGCACATGACGCAATGATTAGACGGGTCGAGCCCCACTTCGATAACATGGTCATGCACACCACATCCATGACCGATCCCATGGCACTCACTCCAGTCCGTCGTCGCCTTCCCCCGCATCCGCGCCGAGTGTCCAGCATCACCGACGGCATAGCAGGGCGTGTATCGGTGCCAGCGCGTGCGACGCAGCACGACCCGACCTGGCCGTACCATTGTACCATTGTACCATTGACTCGGTACTCGGTACTCGGTCGATCGCGCACGCCACGCAACATCGGCGCCTTCTGTGCATTTCACTTGGCCTCCTGCCGTGCTGGTCCGACAGCAAACACGCACGGCAAAGACCGACCGCCCCGCCATCACACAACACCATCCATGGCGTCTCACGCCATGTGTAGGTGTGTAGGGCCCACTACTAGCGTCACTACACTGTGGGTTTAGGGACATTCCACATTCCACAACGGCGGCGGCTGAATGCAGTGGGTTGTTGGTGGGCGTTGGCGTATCGAGTGCAAGTGATGTCTAGATCACCTTGTCGGAGCGTGTCAAGCGAACCAACTGGTCGTATCGTGTTGTGCGTCATTGTCATCGTCAGAGGTTGTTGGGCGTGTCGGTCGACTCGGCATGACCCCATTGGAGGTGATATGCACTCGTGAAGCGTGTGCGCGTGGGGTAAAGTCGAGCGAGTTGTGATGCGGTGTGTATCTGTGTAAGTGTGTATGTGTGGTGTATGCATGTGCTGCGCGATCGTGTGTGCGAGGTGTTTTGAGGGGTGTTGGGCGTGTTTGTGGGTGTCTGGGCGTGTTTGCGGGCGTGCGAGTGCGTTGTGTACGTTGTGTTTGTGTGTGTATGGGATGTGGTTGGCTAATGGGGATGGATTGTGGGTTGGAGAGGTGGTTTTGCGTGGCCATGTGGTCTAGTGGTATGATTCTCGCTTAGGGTGCGAGAGGTCCCGGATTCGATCTCCGGCATGGCCCCTGACCTTATCTTTTTGATCCCCCGTCCAGCACCACACGTCGCACATGACGCAATGATTAGACGGGTCGAGCCCCACTTCGATAACATGGTCATGCACACCACATCCATGACCGATCCCATGGCACTCACTCCAGTCCGTCGTCGCCTTCCCCCGCATCCGCGCCGAGTGTCCAGCATCACCGACGGCATAGCAGGGCGTGTATCGGTGCCAGCGCGTGCGACGCAGCACGACCCGACCTGGCCGTACCATTGTACCATTGTACCATTGACTCGGTACTCGGTACTCGGTCGATCGCGCACGCCACGCAACATCGGCGCCTTCTGTGCATTTCACTTGGCCTCCTGCCGTGCTGGTCCGACAGCAAACACGCACGGCAAAGACCGACCGCCCCGCCATCACACAACACCATCCATGGCGTCTCACGCCATGTGTAGGTGTGTAGGGCCCACTACTAGCGTCACTACACTGTGGGTTTAGGGACATTCCACATTCCACAACGGCGGCGGCTGAATGCAGTGGGTTGTTGGTGGGCGTTGGCGTATCGAGTGCAAGTGATGTCTAGATCACCTTGTCGGAGCGTGTCAAGCGAACCAACTGGTCGTATCGTGTTGTGCGTCATTGTCATCGTCAGAGGTTGTTGGGCGTGTCGGTCGACTCGGCATGACCCCATTGGAGGTGATATGCACTCGTGAAGCGTGTGCGCGTGGGGTAAAGTCGAGCGAGTTGTGATGCGGTGTGTATCTGTGTAAGTGTGTATGTGTGGTGTATGCATGTGCTGCGCGATCGTGTGTGCGAGGTGTTTTGAGGGGTGTTGGGCGTGTTTGTGGGTGTCTGGGCGTGTTTGCGGGCGTGCGAGTGCGTTGTGTACGTTGTGTTTGTGTGTGTATGGGATGTGGTTGGCTAATGGGGATGGATTGTGGGTTGGAGAGGTGGTTTTGCGTGGCCATGTGGTCTAGTGGTATGATTCTCGCTTAGGGTGCGAGAGGTCCCGGATTCGATCTCCGGCATGGCCCCTGACCTTATCTTTTTGATCCCCCGTCCAGCACCACACGTCGCACATGACGCAATGATTAGACGGGTCGAGCCCCACTTCGATAACATGGTCATGCACACCACATCCATGACCGATCCCATGGCACTCACTCCAGTCCGTCGTCGCCTTCCCCCGCATCCGCGCCGAGTGTCCAGCATCACCGACGGCATAGCAGGGCGTGTATCGGTGCCAGCGCGTGCGACGCAGCACGACCCGACCTGGCCGTACCATTGTACCATTGTACCATTGACTCGGTACTCGGTACTCGGTCGATCGCGCACGCCACGCAACATCGGCGCCTTCTGTGCATTTCACTTGGCCTCCTGCCGTGCTGGTCCGACAGCAAACACGCACGGCAAAGACCGACCGCCCCGCCATCACACAACACCATCCATGGCGTCTCACGCCATGTGTAGGTGTGTAGGGCCCACTACTAGCGTCACTACACTGTGGGTTTAGGGACATTCCACATTCCACAACGGCGGCGGCTGAATGCAGTGGGTTGTTGGTGGGCGTTGGCGTATCGAGTGCAAGTGATGTCTAGATCACCTTGTCGGAGCGTGTCAAGCGAACCAACTGGTCGTATCGTGTTGTGCGTCATTGTCATCGTCAGAGGTTGTTGGGCGTGTCGGTCGACTCGGCATGACCCCATTGGAGGTGATATGCACTCGTGAAGCGTGTGCGCGTGGGGTAAAGTCGAGCGAGTTGTGATGCGGTGTGTATCTGTGTAAGTGTGTATGTGTGGTGTATGCATGTGCTGCGCGATCGTGTGTGCGAGGTGTTTTGAGGGGTGTTGGGCGTGTTTGTGGGTGTCTGGGCGTGTTTGCGGGCGTGCGAGTGCGTTGTGTACGTTGTGTTTGTGTGTGTATGGGATGTGGTTGGCTAATGGGGATGGATTGTGGGTTGGAGAGGTGGTTTTGCGTGGCCATGTGGTCTAGTGGTATGATTCTCGCTTAGGGTGCGAGAGGTCCCGGATTCGATCTCCGGCATGGCCCCTGACCTTATCTTTTTGATCCCCCGTCCAGCACCACACGTCGCACATGACGCAATGATTAGACGGGTCGAGCCCCACTTCGATAACATGGTCATGCACACCACATCCATGACCGATCCCATGGCACTCACTCCAGTCCGTCGTCGCCTTCCCCCGCATCCGCGCCGAGTGTCCAGCATCACCGACGGCATAGCAGGGCGTGTATCGGTGCCAGCGCGTGCGACGCAGCACGACCCGACCTGGCCGTACCATTGTACCATTGTACCATTGACTCGGTACTCGGTACTCGGTCGATCGCGCACGCCACGCAACATCGGCGCCTTCTGTGCATTTCACTTGGCCTCCTGCCGTGCTGGTCCGACAGCAAACACGCACGGCAAAGACCGACCGCCCCGCCATCACACAACACCATCCATGGCGTCTCACGCCATGTGTAGGTGTGTAGGGCCCACTACTAGCGTCACTACACTGTGGGTTTAGGGACATTCCACATTCCACAACGGCGGCGGCTGAATGCAGTGGGTTGTTGGTGGGCGTTGGCGTATCGAGTGCAAGTGATGTCTAGATCACCTTGTCGGAGCGTGTCAAGCGAACCAACTGGTCGTATCGTGTTGTGCGTCATTGTCATCGTCAGAGGTTGTTGGGCGTGTCGGTCGACTCGGCATGACCCCATTGGAGGTGATATGCACTCGTGAAGCGTGTGCGCGTGGGGTAAAGTCGAGCGAGTTGTGATGCGGTGTGTATCTGTGTAAGTGTGTATGTGTGGTGTATGCATGTGCTGCGCGATCGTGTGTGCGAGGTGTTTTGAGGGGTGTTGGGCGTGTTTGTGGGTGTCTGGGCGTGTTTGCGGGCGTGCGAGTGCGTTGTGTACGTTGTGTTTGTGTGTGTATGGGATGTGGTTGGCTAATGGGGATGGATTGTGGGTTGGAGAGGTGGTTTTGCGTGGCCATGTGGTCTAGTGGTATGATTCTCGCTTAGGGTGCGAGAGGTCCCGGATTCGATCTCCGGCATGGCCCCTGACCTTATCTTTTTGATCCCCCGTCCAGCACCACACGTCGCACATGACGCAATGATTAGACGGGTCGAGCCCCACTTCGATAACATGGTCATGCACACCACATCCATGACCGATCCCATGGCACTCACTCCAGTCCGTCGTCGCCTTCCCCCGCATCCGCGCCGAGTGTCCAGCATCACCGACGGCATAGCAGGGCGTGTATCGGTGCCAGCGCGTGCGACGCAGCACGACCCGACCTGGCCGTACCATTGTACCATTGTACCATTGACTCGGTACTCGGTACTCGGTCGATCGCGCACGCCACGCAACATCGGCGCCTTCTGTGCATTTCACTTGGCCTCCTGCCGTGCTGGTCCGACAGCAAACACGCACGGCAAAGACCGACCGCCCCGCCATCACACAACACCATCCATGGCGTCTCACGCCATGTGTAGGTGTGTAGGGCCCACTACTAGCGTCACTACACTGTGGGTTTAGGGACATTCCACATTCCACAACGGCGGCGGCTGAATGCAGTGGGTTGTTGGTGGGCGTTGGCGTATCGAGTGCAAGTGATGTCTAGATCACCTTGTCGGAGCGTGTCAAGCGAACCAACTGGTCGTATCGTGTTGTGCGTCATTGTCATCGTCAGAGGTTGTTGGGCGTGTCGGTCGACTCGGCATGACCCCATTGGAGGTGATATGCACTCGTGAAGCGTGTGCGCGTGGGGTAAAGTCGAGCGAGTTGTGATGCGGTGTGTATCTGTGTAAGTGTGTATGTGTGGTGTATGCATGTGCTGCGCGATCGTGTGTGCGAGGTGTTTTGAGGGGTGTTGGGCGTGTTTGTGGGTGTCTGGGCGTGTTTGCGGGCGTGCGAGTGCGTTGTGTACGTTGTGTTTGTGTGTGTATGGGATGTGGTTGGCTAATGGGGATGGATTGTGGGTTGGAGAGGTGGTTTTGCGTGGCCATGTGGTCTAGTGGTATGATTCTCGCTTAGGGTGCGAGAGGTCCCGGATTCGATCTCCGGCATGGCCCCTGACCTTATCTTTTTGATCCCCCGTCCAGCACCACACGTCGCACATGACGCAATGATTAGACGGGTCGAGCCCCACTTCGATAACATGGTCATGCACACCACATCCATGACCGATCCCATGGCACTCACTCCAGTCCGTCGTCGCCTTCCCCCGCATCCGCGCCGAGTGTCCAGCATCACCGACGGCATAGCAGGGCGTGTATCGGTGCCAGCGCGTGCGACGCAGCACGACCCGACCTGGCCGTACCATTGTACCATTGTACCATTGACTCGGTACTCGGTACTCGGTCGATCGCGCACGCCACGCAACATCGGCGCCTTCTGTGCATTTCACTTGGCCTCCTGCCGTGCTGGTCCGACAGCAAACACGCACGGCAAAGACCGACCGCCCCGCCATCACACAACACCATCCATGGCGTCTCACGCCATGTGTAGGTGTGTAGGGCCCACTACTAGCGTCACTACACTGTGGGTTTAGGGACATTCCACATTCCACAACGGCGGCGGCTGAATGCAGTGGGTTGTTGGTGGGCGTTGGCGTATCGAGTGCAAGTGATGTCTAGATCACCTTGTCGGAGCGTGTCAAGCGAACCAACTGGTCGTATCGTGTTGTGCGTCATTGTCATCGTCAGAGGTTGTTGGGCGTGTCGGTCGACTCGGCATGACCCCATTGGAGGTGATATGCACTCGTGAAGCGTGTGCGCGTGGGGTAAAGTCGAGCGAGTTGTGATGCGGTGTGTATCTGTGTAAGTGTGTATGTGTGGTGTATGCATGTGCTGCGCGATCGTGTGTGCGAGGTGTTTTGAGGGGTGTTGGGCGTGTTTGTGGGTGTCTGGGCGTGTTTGCGGGCGTGCGAGTGCGTTGTGTACGTTGTGTTTGTGTGTGTATGGGATGTGGTTGGCTAATGGGGATGGATTGTGGGTTGGAGAGGTGGTTTTGCGTGGCCATGTGGTCTAGTGGTATGATTCTCGCTTAGGGTGCGAGAGGTCCCGGATTCGATCTCCGGCATGGCCCCTGACCTTATCTTTTTGATCCCCCGTCCAGCACCACACGTCGCACATGACGCAATGATTAGACGGGTCGAGCCCCACTTCGATAACATGGTCATGCACACCACATCCATGACCGATCCCATGGCACTCACTCCAGTCCGTCGTCGCCTTCCCCCGCATCCGCGCCGAGTGTCCAGCATCACCGACGGCATAGCAGGGCGTGTATCGGTGCCAGCGCGTGCGACGCAGCACGACCCGACCTGGCCGTACCATTGTACCATTGTACCATTGACTCGGTACTCGGTACTCGGTCGATCGCGCACGCCACGCAACATCGGCGCCTTCTGTGCATTTCACTTGGCCTCCTGCCGTGCTGGTCCGACAGCAAACACGCACGGCAAAGACCGACCGCCCCGCCATCACACAACACCATCCATGGCGTCTCACGCCATGTGTAGGTGTGTAGGGCCCACTACTAGCGTCACTACACTGTGGGTTTAGGGACATTCCACATTCCACAACGGCGGCGGCTGAATGCAGTGGGTTGTTGGTGGGCGTTGGCGTATCGAGTGCAAGTGATGTCTAGATCACCTTGTCGGAGCGTGTCAAGCGAACCAACTGGTCGTATCGTGTTGTGCGTCATTGTCATCGTCAGAGGTTGTTGGGCGTGTCGGTCGACTCGGCATGACCCCATTGGAGGTGATATGCACTCGTGAAGCGTGTGCGCGTGGGGTAAAGTCGAGCGAGTTGTGATGCGGTGTGTATCTGTGTAAGTGTGTATGTGTGGTGTATGCATGTGCTGCGCGATCGTGTGTGCGAGGTGTTTTGAGGGGTGTTGGGCGTGTTTGTGGGTGTCTGGGCGTGTTTGCGGGCGTGCGAGTGCGTTGTGTACGTTGTGTTTGTGTGTGTATGGGATGTGGTTGGCTAATGGGGATGGATTGTGGGTTGGAGAGGTGGTTTTGCGTGGCCATGTGGTCTAGTGGTATGATTCTCGCTTAGGGTGCGAGAGGTCCCGGATTCGATCTCCGGCATGGCCCCTGACCTTATCTTTTTGATCCCCCGTCCAGCACCACACGTCGCACATGACGCAATGATTAGACGGGTCGAGCCCCACTTCGATAACATGGTCATGCACACCACATCCATGACCGATCCCATGGCACTCACTCCAGTCCGTCGTCGCCTTCCCCCGCATCCGCGCCGAGTGTCCAGCATCACCGACGGCATAGCAGGGCGTGTATCGGTGCCAGCGCGTGCGACGCAGCACGACCCGACCTGGCCGTACCATTGTACCATTGTACCATTGAACCATTGAGGTACTCGGTACTCGGTACTCGGTCGATCGCGCACGCCACGCAACATCGGCGCCTTCTGTGCATTTCACTTGGCCTCCTGCCGTGCTGGTCCGACAGCAAACACGCACGGCAAAGACCGACCGCCCCGCCATCACACAACACCATCCATGGCGTCTCACGCCATGTGTAGGTGTGTAGGGCCCACTACTAGCGTCACTACACTGTGGGTTTAGGGACATTCCACATTCCACAACGGCGGCGGCTGAATGCAGTGGGTTGTTGGTGGGCGTTGGCGTATCGAGTGCAAGTGATGTCTAGATCACCTTGTCGGAGCGTGTCAAGCGAACCAACTGGTCGTATCGTGTTGTGCGTCATTGTCATCGTCAGAGGTTGTTGGGCGTGTCGGTCGACTCGGCATGACCCCATTGGAGGTGATATGCACTCGTGAAGCGTGCGTGTGCGCGTGGGTAAAGTCGAGCGAGTTGTGATGCGGTGTGTATCTGTGTAAGTGTGTATGTGTGGTGTATGCATGTGCTGCGCGATCGTGTGTGCGAGGTGTTTTGAGGGGTGTTGGGCGTGTTTGTGGGTGTCTGGGCGTGTTTGCGGGCGTGCGAGTGCGTTGTGTACGTTGTGTTTGTGTGTGTATGGGATGTGGTTGGCTAATGGGGATGGATTGTGGGTTGGAGAGGTGGTTTTGCGTGGCCATGTGGTCTAGT
>JAKVDI010000246.1:0-25074 GCA_022836835.1 Pythium insidiosum | reverse complement strand
TTGTGTTGATGATGAGACAGGTGGCGGGTGGATGAGTATTAGTGTGGGTGTCGGTAGCGTTGGTAGAGTACTAGGTCAGCAGGACGGGCGTATGAAGAAGTGGTTGTACGGTGCAGCAAAAAGAAAGAGAAGATGCGTATGCCAGGATTCGAACCTGGGATATCACGGCCACAACGTGAGGTACTGACCACTATACTACATACGCCTGGAGAAGCTGGGTATCGATCCCAGTACCTCTCGCATGCTAAGCGAGCGCTCTACCATCTGAGCTACATCCCCATACAACACCTACCGAACCTCCACACACACACACAACGCGCTTTACGCTACAACCAAACACGCTCGCGCCACGCAAACACAACCACATATACACGCACATACCACCCACCTACACACCAACTTTCACACCCTCACATCACAAACTCGACCACGGCGCAACTCCTGCTGCAATACACACATCGAAACATCCACCACCTTGCGCTTGCGTATTGCCTCACCCACAACCAACACCACCCCCGCACCGCACTGCTGCGCACAACACACAACGTGAACCACACCCATCACACAACGTACACCGGACAACATACTTGTGATTAGCAGATTAGCAGCGCACGATACAAATGACAGACCATCTGGTCTCACACACTCCGCGACGTGCGTCCTTAGAAACAAACAAATCTTGCTTCATCTGCCAACCCATCCATACACACATACATACATACAGAGACATTGACACATGCACACATGAATACACACATACGTAAGAGCCTCACATCATTGCATGCTCATCGTCTACTTGCGCCCCGGGTGGAGAAATGCCCTCGACCCTCCGCGCACGGCCGCTCGCTTATCATGAACACAAGTACGATGACACCTGATTTCAATGGTGCCGTATCGTATCGTATCGTATCGTATCGTATCGTATCGTATCGTATCGTATCGGTGTGTGTGTGTGTGTGTGTGTATGCATACAGGACAATGAAGACAAGGGCATACTGCAGTGGACAGCGAATGTGTTGGGTTGACCTTGACAGTGTGAAGTGTAGCTGCGCCCAACACCGACAGTGGCAGTGACACTGGCACTGGCACTTGTGATGCACCGCCATACGAGACTAGACCTGACTGACACCAATAGTGCATGAATGATCGATCACCCACATGTAGCAGAAGAACCGTCGATTGGTGTGCAGTGTAAACGTGAAAGTCCGAGGATACTGAGTGAAGAATCGAACATCGTCGGTAGTACTGGTAAATAGTTGATGGGGTAGCAACCGTAACAAGGATGACCCGAAGTGTGTGTGATTGAAGGGTGCAACCGAGGCTGGCACTCTGTTTGTGTTGATGATGAGACAGGTGGCGGGTGGATGAGTATTAGTGTGGGTGTCGGTAGCGTTGGTAGAGTACTAGGTCAGCAGGACGGGCGTATGAAGAAGTGGTTGTACGGTGCAGCAAAAAGAAAGAGAAGATGCGTATGCCAGGATTCGAACCTGGGATATCACGGCCACAACGTGAGGTACTGACCACTATACTACATACGCCTGGAGAAGCTGGGTATCGATCCCAGTACCTCTCGCATGCTAAGCGAGCGCTCTACCATCTGAGCTACATCCCCATACAACACCTACCGAACCTCCACACACACACACAAACGCGCTTTACGCTACAACCAAACACGCTCGCGCCACGCAAACACAACCACATATACACGCACATACCACCCACCTACACACCAACTTTCACACCCTCACATCACAAACTCGACCCACGGCGCAACTCCTGCTGCAATACACACATCGAAACATCCACCACCTTGCGCTTGCGTATTGCCTCACCCACAACCAACACCACCCCCGCACCGCACTGCTGCGCACAACACACAACGTGAACCACACCCATCACACAACGTACACCGGACAACATACTTGTGATTAGCAGATTAGCAGCGCACGATACAAATGACAGACCATCTGGTCTCACACACTCCGCGACGTGCGTCCTTAGAAACAAACAAATCTTGCTTCATCTGCCAACCCATCCATACACACATACATACATACAGAGACATTGACACATGCACACATGAATACACACATACGTAAGAGCCTCACATCATTGCATGCTCATCGTCTACTTGCGCCCCGGGTGGAGAAATGCCCTCGACCCTCCGCGCACGGCCGCTCGCTTATCATGAACACAAGTACGATGACACCTGATTTCAATGGTGCCGTATCGTATCGTATCGTATCGTATCGTATCGTATCGGTGTGTGTGTGTGTGTGTGTGTGTGTGTGTGTGTGTGTGTGTATGCATACAGGACAATGAAGACAAGGGCATACTGCAGTGGACAGCGAATGTGTTGGGTTGACCTTGACAGTGTGAAGTGTAGCTGCGCCCAACACCGACAGTGGCAGTGACACTGGCACTGGCACTTGTGATGCACCGCCATACGAGACTAGACCTGACTGACACCAATAGTGCATGAATGATCGATCACCCACATGTAGCAGAAGAACCGTCGATTGGTGTGCAGTGTAAACGTGAAAGTCCGAGGATACTGAGTGAAGAATCGAACATCGTCGGTAGTACTGGTAAATAGTTGATGGGGTAGCAACCGTAACAAGGATGACCCGAAGTGTGTGTGATTGAAGGGTGCAACCGAGGCTGGCACTCTGTTTGTGTTGATGATGAGACAGGTGGCGGGTGGATGAGTATTAGTGTGGGTGTCGGTAGCGTTGGTAGAGTACTAGGTCAGCAGGACGGGCGTATGAAGAAGTGGTTGTACGGTGCAGCAAAAAGAAAGAGAAGATGCGTATGCCAGGATTCGAACCTGGGATATCACGGCCACAACGTGAGGTACTGACCACTATACTACATACGCCTGGAGAAGCTGGGTATCGATCCCAGTACCTCTCGCATGCTAAGCGAGCGCTCTACCATCTGAGCTACATCCCCATACAACACCTACCGAACCTCCACACACACACAAACGCGCTTTACGCTACAACCAAACACGCTCGCGCCACGCAAACACAACCACATATACACGCACATACCACCCACCTACACACCAACTTTCACACCCTCACATCACAAACTCGACCCACGGCGCAACTCCTGCTGCAATACACACATCGAAACATCCACCACCTTGCGCTTGCGTATTGCCTCACCCACAACCAACACCACCCCCGCACCGCACTGCTGCGCACAACACACAACGTGAACCACACCCATCACACAACGTACACCGGACAACATACTTGTGATTAGCAGATTAGCAGCGCACGATACAAATGACAGACCATCTGGTCTCACACACTCCGCGACGTGCGTCCTTAGAAACAAACAAATCTTGCTTCATCTGCCAACCCATCCATACACACATACATACATACAGAGACATTGACACATGCACACATGAATACACACATACGTAAGAGCCTCACATCATTGCATGCTCATCGTCTACTTGCGCCCCGGGTGGAGAAATGCCCTCGACCCTCCGCGCACGGCCGCTCGCTTATCATGAACACAAGTACGATGACACCTGATTTCATACATACATACAGAGACATTGACACATGCACACATGAATACACACATACGTAAGAGCCTCACATCATTGCATGCTCATCGTCTACTTGCGCCCCGGGTGGAGAAATGCCCTCGACCCTCCGCGCACGGCCGCTCGCTTATCATGAACACAAGTACGATGACACCTGATTTCAATGGTGCCGTATCGTATCGTATCGTATCGTATCGTATCGTATCGGTGTGTGTGTGTGTGTGTGTGTGTGTATGCATACAGGACAATGAAGACAAGGGCATACTGCAGTGGACAGCGAATGTGTTGGGTTGACCTTGACAGTGTGAAGTGTAGCTGCGCCCAACACCGACAGTGGCAGTGACACTGGCACTGGCACTTGTGATGCACCGCCATACGAGACTAGACCTGACTGACACCAATAGTGCATGAATGATCGATCACCCACATGTAGCAGAAGAACCGTCGATTGGTGTGCAGTGTAAACGTGAAAGTCCGAGGATACTGAGTGAAGAATCGAACATCGTCGGTAGTACTGGTAAATAGTTGATGGGTAGCAACCGTAACAAGGATGACCCGAAGTGTGTGTGATTGAAGGGTGCAACCGAGGCTGGCACTCTGTTTGTGTTGATGATGAGACAGGTGGCGGTGGATGAGTATTAGTGTGGGTGTCGGTAGCGTTGGTAGAGTACTAGGTCAGCAGGACGGGCGTATGAAGAAGTGGTTGTACGGTGCAGCAAAAAGAAAGAGAAGATGCGTATGCCAGGATTCGAACCTGGGATATCACGGCCACAACGTGAGGTACTGACCACTATACTACATACGCCTGGAGAAGCTGGGTATCGATCCCAGTACCTCTCGCATGCTAAGCGAGCGCTCTACCATCTGAGCTACATCCCCATACAACACCTACCGAACCTCCACACACACACACAAACGCGCTTTACGCTACAACCAAACACGCTCGCGCCACGCAAACACAACCACATATACACGCACATACCACCCACCTACACACCAACTTTCACACCCTCACATCACAAACTCGACCCACGGCGCAACTCCTGCTGCAATACACACATCGAAACATCCACCACCTTGCGCTTGCGTATTGCCTCACCCACAACCAACACCACCCCCGCACCGCACTGCTGCGCACAACACACAACGTGAACCACACCCATCACACAACGTACACCGGACAACATACTTGTGATTAGCAGATTAGCAGCGCACGATACAAATGACAGACCATCTGGTCTCACACACTCCGCGACGTGCGTCCTTAGAAACAAACAAATCTTGCTTCATCTGCCAACCCATCCATACACACATACATACATACAGAGACATTGACACATGCACACATGAATACACACATACGTAAGAGCCTCACATCATTGCATGCTCATCGTCTACTTGCGCCCCGGGTGGAGAAATGCCCTCGACCCTCCGCGCACGGCCGCTCGCTTATCATGAACACAAGTACGATGACACCTGATTTCAATGGTGCCGTATCGTATCGTATCGTATCGTATCGTATCGTATCGTATCGTATCGTATCGGTGTGTGTGTGTGTGTGTGTGTATGCATACAGGACAATGAAGACAAGGGCATACTGCAGTGGACAGCGAATGTGTTGGGTTGACCTTGACAGTGTGAAGTGTAGCTGCGCCCAACACCGACAGTGGCAGTGACACTGGCACTGGCACTTGTGATGCACCGCCATACGAGACTAGACCTGACTGACACCAATAGTGCATGAATGATCGATCACCCACATGTAGCAGAAGAACCGTCGATTGGTGTGCAGTGTAAACGTGAAAGTCCGAGGATACTGAGTGAAGAATCGAACATCGTCGGTAGTACTGGTAAATAGTTGATGGGGTAGCAACCGTAACAAGGATGACCCGAAGTGTGTGTGATTGAAGGGTGCAACCGAGGCTGGCACTCTGTTTGTGTTGATGATGAGACAGGTGGCGGGTGGATGAGTATTAGTGTGGGTGTCGGTAGCGTTGGTAGAGTACTAGGTCAGCAGGACGGGCGTATGAAGAAGTGGTTGTACGGTGCAGCAAAAAGAAAGAGAAGATGCGTATGCCAGGATTCGAACCTGGGATATCACGGCCACAACGTGAGGTACTGACCACTATACTACATACGCCTGGAGAAGCTGGGTATCGATCCCAGTACCTCTCGCATGCTAAGCGAGCGCTCTACCATCTGAGCTACATCCCCATACAACACCTACCGAACCTCCACACACACACACAAACGCGCTTTACGCTACAACCAAACACGCTCGCGCCACGCAAACACAACCACATATACACGCACATACCACCCACCTACACACCAACTTTCACACCCTCACATCACAAACTCGACCCACGGCGCAACTCCTGCTGCAATACACACATCGAAACATCCACCACCTTGCGCTTGCGTATTGCCTCACCCACAACCAACACCACCCCGCACCGCACTGCTGCGCACAACACACAACGTGAACCACACCCATCACACAACGTACACCGGACAACATACTTGTGATTAGCAGATTAGCAGCGCACGATACAAATGACAGACCATCTGGTCTCACACACTCCGCGACGTGCGTCCTTAGAAACAAACAAATCTTGCTTCATCTGCCAACCCATCCATACACACATACATACATACAGAGACATTGACACATGCACACATGAATACACACATACGTAAGAGCCTCACATCATTGCATGCTCATCGTCTACTTGCGCCCCGGGTGGAGAAATGCCCTCGACCCTCCGCGCACGGCCGCTCGCTTATCATGAACACAAGTACGATGACACCTGATTTCAATGGTGCCGTATCGTATCGTATCGTATCGTATCGTATCGTATCGGTGTGTGTGTGTGTGTGTGTGTGTGTGTGTGTGTGTGTGTGTGTGTATGCATACAGGACAATGAAGACAAGGGCATACTGCAGTGGACAGCGAATGTGTTGGGTTGACCTTGACAGTGTGAAGTGTAGCTGCGCCCAACACCGACAGTGGCAGTGACACTGGCACTGGCACTTGTGATGCACCGCCATACGAGACTAGACCTGACTGACACCAATAGTGCATGAATGATCGATCACCCACATGTAGCAGAAGAACCGTCGATTGGTGTGCAGTGTAAACGTGAAAGTCCGAGGATACTGAGTGAAGAATCGAACATCGTCGGTAGTACTGGTAAATAGTTGATGGGGTAGCAACCGTAACAAGGATGACCCGAAGTGTGTGTGATTGAAGGGTGCAACCGAGGCTGGCACTCTGTTTGTGTTGATGATGAGACAGGTGGCGGGTGGATGAGTATTAGTGTGGGTGTCGGTAGCGTTGGTAGAGTACTAGGTCAGCAGGACGGGCGTATGAAGAAGTGGTTGTACGGTGCAGCAAAAAGAAAGAGAAGATGCGTATGCCAGGATTCGAACCTGGGATATCACGGCCACAACGTGAGGTACTGACCACTATACTACATACGCCTGGAGAAGCTGGGTATCGATCCCAGTACCTCTCGCATGCTAAGCGAGCGCTCTACCATCTGAGCTACATCCCCATACAACACCTACCGAACCTCCACACACACACAAACGCGCTTTACGCTACAACCAAACACGCTCGCGCCACGCAAACACAACCACATATACACGCACATACCACCCACCTACACACCAACTTTCACACCCTCACATCACAAACTCGACCCACGGCGCAACTCCTGCTGCAATACACACATCGAAACATCCACACCTTGCGCTTGCGTATTGCCTCACCCACAACCAACACCACCCCCGCACCGCACTGCTGCGCACAACACACAACGTGAACCACACCCATCACACAACGTACACCGGACAACATACTTGTGATTAGCAGATTAGCAGCGCACGATACAAATGACAGACCATCTGGTCTCACACACTCCGCGACGTGCGTCCTTAGAAACAAACAAATCTTGCTTCATCTGCCAACCCATCCATACACACATACATACATACAGAGACATTGACACATGCACACATGAATACACACATACGTAAGAGCCTCACATCATTGCATGCTCATCGTCTACTTGCGCCCCGGGTGGAGAAATGCCCTCGACCCTCCGCGCACGGCCGCTCGCTTATCATGAACACAAGTACGATGACACCTGATTTCATACATACATACAGAGACATTGACACATGCACACATGAATACACACATACGTAAGAGCCTCACATCATTGCATGCTCATCGTCTACTTGCGCCCCGGGTGGAGAAATGCCCTCGACCCTCCGCGCACGGCCGCTCGCTTATCATGAACACAAGTACGATGACACCTGATTTCATACATACATACAGAGACATTGACACATGCACACATGAATACACACATACGTAAGAGCCTCACATCATTGCATGCTCATCGTCTACTTGCGCCCCGGGTGGAGAAATGCCCTCGACCCTCCGCGCACGGCCGCTCGCTTATCATGAACACAAGTACGATGACACCTGATTTCAATGGTGCCGTATCGTATCGTATCGTATCGTATCGTATCGGTGTGTGTGTGTGTGTGTGTGTGTGTATGCATACAGGACAATGAAGACAAGGGCATACTGCAGTGGACAGCGAATGTGTTGGGTTGACCTTGACAGTGTGAAGTGTAGCTGCGCCCAACACCGACAGTGGCAGTGACACTGGCACTGGCACTTGTGATGCACCGCCATACGAGACTAGACCTGACTGACACCAATAGTGCATGAATGATCGATCACCCACATGTAGCAGAAGAACCGTCGATTGGTGTGCAGTGTAAACGTGAAAGTCCGAGGATACTGAGTGAAGAATCGAACATCGTCGGTAGTACTGGTAAATAGTTGATGGGGTAGCAACCGTAACAAGGATGACCCGAATTGTGTGTGATTGAAGGTGCAACGAGGCTGGCACTCTGTTTGTGTTGATGATGAGACAGGTGGCGGTGGATGAGATTAGTGTGGGTGTCGGTAGCGTTGGTAGAGTACTAGGTCAGCAGGACGGGCGTATGAAGAAGTGGTTGTACGGTGCAGCAAAAAGAAAGAGAAGATGCGTATGCCAGGATTCGAACCTGGGATATCACGGCCACAACGTGAGGTACTGACCACTATACTACATACGCCTGGAAGCTGGGTATCGATCCCAGTACCTCTCGCATGCTAAGCGAGCGCTCTACCATCTGAGCTACATCCCCATACAACACCTACCGAACCTCCACACACACACAAACGCGCTTTACGCTACAACCAAACACGCTCGCGCCACGCAAACACAACCACATATACACGCACATACCACCCACCTACACACCAACTTTCACACCCTCACATCACAAACTCGACCCACGGCGCAACTCCGCTGCAATACACACATCGAAACATCCACCACCTTGCGCTTGCGTATTGCCTCACCCACAACCAACACCACCCCCGCACCGCACTGCTGCGCACAACACACAACGTGAACCACACCCATCACACAACGTACACCGGACAACATACTTGTGATTAGCAGATTAGCAGCGCACGATACAAATGACAGACCATCTGGTCTCACACACTCCGCGACGTGCGTCCTTAGAAACAAACAAATCTTGCTTCATCTGCCAACCCATCCATACACACATACATACATACAGAGACATTGACACATGCACACATGAATACACACATACGTAAGAGCCTCACATCATTGCATGCTCATCGTCTACTTGCGCCCCGGGTGGAGAAATGCCCTCGACCCTCCGCGCACGGCCGCTCGCTTATCATGAACACAAGTACGAGACACCTGATTTCAATGGTGCCGTATCGTATCGTATCGTATCGTATCGTATCGGTGTGTGTGTGTGTGTGTGTGTGTGTATGCATACAGGACAATGAAGACAAGGGCATACTGCAGTGGACAGCGAATGTGTTGGGTTGACCTTGACAGTGTGAAGTGTAGCTGCGCCCAACACCGACAGTGGCAGTGACACTGGCACTGGCACTTGTGATGCACCGCCATACGAGACTAGACCTGACTGACACCAATAGTGCATGAATGATCGATCACCCACATGTAGCAGAAGAACCGTCGATTGGTGTGCAGTGTAAACGTGAAAGTCCGAGGATACTGAGTGAAGAATCGAACATCGTCGGTAGTACTGGTAAATAGTTGATGGGGTAGCAACCGTAACAAGGATGACCCGAAGTGTGTGTGATTGAAGGGTGCAACCGAGGCTGGCACTCTGTTTGTGTTGATGATGAGACAGGTGGCGGGTGGATGAGTATTAGTGTGGGTGTCGGTAGCGTTGGTAGAGTACTAGGTCAGCAGGACGGGCGTATGAAGAAGTGGTTGTACGGTGCAGCAAAAAGAAAGAGAAGATGCGTATGCCAGGATTCGAACCTGGGATATCACGGCCACAACGTGAGGTACTGACCACTATACTACATACGCCTGGAGAAGCTGGGTATCGATCCCAGTACCTCTCGCATGCTAAGCGAGCGCTCTACCATCTGAGCTACATCCCCATACAACACCTACCGAACCTCCACACACACACACAAACGCGCTTTACGCTACAACCAAACACGCTCGCGCCACGCAAACACAACCACATATACACGCACATACCACCCACCTACACACCAACTTTCACCCCTCACATCACAAACTCGACCCACGGCGCAACTCCTGCTGCAATACACACATCGAAACATCCACCACCTTGCGCTTGCGTATTGCCTCACCCACAACCAACACCACCCCCGCACCGCACTGCTGCGCACAACACACAACGTGAACCACACCCATCACACAACGTACACCGGACAACATACTTGTGATTAGCAGATTAGCAGCGCACGATACAAATGACAGACCATCTGGTCTCACACACTCCGCGACGTGCGTCCTTAGAAACAAACAAATCTTGCTTCATCTGCCAACCCATCCATACACACATACATACATACAGAGACATTGACACATGCACACATGAATACACACATACGTAAGAGCCTCACATCATTGCATGCTCATCGTCTACTTGCGCCCCGGGTGGAGAAATGCCCTCGACCCTCCGCGCACGGCCGCTCGCTTATCATGAACACAAGTACGATGACACCTGATTTCAATGGTGCCGTATCGTATCGTATCGTATCGGTGTGTGTGTGTGTGTGTGTGTGTGTGTGTGTGTGTGTGTGTGTGTGTGTGTATGCATACAGGACAATGAAGACAAGGGCATACTGCAGTGGACAGCGAATGTGTTGGGTTGACCTTGACAGTGTGAAGTGTAGCTGCGCCCAACACCGACAGTGGCAGTGACACTGGCACTGGCACTTGTGATGCACCGCCATACGAGACTAGACCTGACTGACACCAATAGTGCATGAATGATCGATCACCCACATGTAGCAGAAGAACCGTCGATTGGTGTGCAGTGTAAACGTGAAAGTCCGAGGATACTGAGTGAAGAATCGAACATCGTCGGTAGTACTGGTAAATAGTTGATGGGGTAGCAACCGTAACAAGGATGACCCGAAGTGTGTGTGATTGAAGGGTGCAACCGAGGCTGGCACTCTGTTTGTGTTGATGATGAGACAGGTGGCGGGTGGATGAGTATTAGTGTGGGTGTCGGTAGCGTTGGTAGAGTACTAGGTCAGCAGGACGGGCGTATGAAGAAGTGGTTGTACGGTGCAGCAAAAAGAAAGAGAAGATGCGTATGCCAGGATTCGAACCTGGGATATCACGGCCACAACGTGAGGTACTGACCACTATACTACATACGCCTGGAGAAGCTGGGTATCGATCCCAGTACCTCTCGCATGCTAAGCGAGCGCTCTACCATCTGAGCTACATCCCCATACAACACCTACCGAACCTCCACACACACACAAACGCGCTTTACGCTACAACCAAACACGCTCGCGCCACGCAAACACAACCACATATACACGCACATACCACCCACCTACACACCAACTTTCACACCCTCACATCACAAACTCGACCCACGGCGCAACTCCTGCTGCAATACAACATCGAAACATCCACCACCTTGCGCTTGCGTATTGCCTCACCCACAACCAACACCACCCCCGCACCGCACTGCTGCGCACAACACACAACGTGAACCACACCATCACACAACGTACACCGGACAACATACTTGTGATTAGCAGATTAGCAGCGCACGATACAAATGACAGACCATCTGGTCTCACACACTCCGCGACGTGCGTCCTTAGAAACAAACAAATCTTGCTTCATCTGCCAACCCATCCATACACACATACATACATACAGAGACATTGACACATGCACACATGAATACACACATACGTAAGAGCCTCACATCATTGCATGCTCATCGTCTACTTGCGCCCCGGGTGGAGAAATGCCCTCGACCCTCCGCGCACGGCCGCTCGCTTATCATGAACACAAGTACGATGACACCTGATTTCAATGGTGCCGTATCGTATCGTATCGTATCGTATCGTATCGTATCGGTGTGTGTGTGTGTGTGTGTGTGTGTGTGTGTGTGTGTATGCATACAGGACAATGAAGACAAGGGCATACTGCAGTGGACAGCGAATGTGTTGGGTTGACCTTGACAGTGTGAAGTGTAGCTGGCCCAACACCGACAGTGGCAGTGACACTGGCACTGGCACTTGTGATGCACCGCCATACGAGACTAGACCTGACTGACACCAATAGTGCATGAATGATCGATCACCCACATGTAGCAGAAGAACCGTCGATTGGTGTGCAGTGTAAACGTGAAAGTCCGAGGATACTGAGTGAAGAATCGAACATCGTCGGTAGTACTGGTAAATAGTTGATGGGGTAGCAACCGTAACAAGGATGACCCGAAGTGTGTGTGATTGAAGGGTGCAACCGAGGCTGGCACTCTGTTTGTGTTGATGATGAGACAGGTGGCGGGTGGATGAGTATTAGTGTGGGTGTCGGTAGCGTTGGTAGAGTACTAGGTGCAGGACGGGCGTATGAAGAAGTGGTTGTACGGTGCAGCAAAAAGAAAAGAAGATGGTATGCCAGGATTCGAACCTGGGATATCACGGCCACAACGTGAGGTACTGACCACTATACTACATACGCCTGGAGAAGCTGGGTATCGATCCCAGTACCTCTCGCATGCTAAGCGAGCGCTCTACCACTGAGCTACATCCCCATACAACACCTACCGAACCTCCACACACACACAAACGCGCTTTACGCTACAACCAAACACGCTCGCGCCACGCAAACACAACCACATATACACGCACATACCACCCACCTACACACCAACTTTCACACCCTCACATCACAAACTCGACCCACGGCGCAACTCCTGCTGCAATACACACATCGAAACATCCACCACCTTGCGCTTGCGTATTGCCTCACCCACAACCAACACCACCCCGCACCGCACTGCTGCGCACAACACACAACGTGAACCACACCCATCACACAACGTACACCGGACAACATACTTGTGATTAGCAGATTAGCAGCGCACGATACAAATGACAGACCATCTGGTCTCACACACTCCGCGACGTGCGTCCTTAGAAACAAACAAATCTTGCTTCATCTGCCAACCCATCCATACACACATACATACATACAGAGACATTGACACATGCACACATGAATACACACATACGTAAGAGCCTCACATCATTGCATGCTCATCGTCTACTTGCGCCCCGGGTGGAGAAATGCCCTCGACCCTCCGCGCACGGCCGCTCGCTTATCATGAACACAAGTACGATGACACCTGATTTCATACATACATACAGAGACATTGACACATGCACACATGAATACACACATACGTAAGAGCCTCACATCATTGCATGCTCATCGTCTACTTGCGCCCCGGGTGGAGAAATGCCCTCGACCCTCCGCGCACGGCCGCTCGCTTATCATGAACACAAGTACGATGACACCTGATTTCAATGGTGCCGTATCGTATCGTATCGTATCGTATCGTATCGTATCGGTGTGTGTGTGTGTGTGTGTGTGTGTGTATGCATACAGGACAATGAAGACAAGGGCATACTGCAGTGGACAGCGAATGTGTTGGGTTGACCTTGACAGTGTGAAGTGTAGCTGCGCCCAACACCGACAGTGGCAGTGACACTGGCACTGGCACTTGTGATGCACCGCCATACGAGACTAGACCTGACTGACACCAATAGTGCATGAATGATCGATCACCCACATGTAGCAGAAGAACCGTCGATTGGTGTGCAGTGTAAACGTGAAAGTCCGAGGATACTGAGTGAAGAATCGAACATCGTCGGTAGTACTGGTAAATAGTTGATGGGGTAGCAACCGTAACAAGGATGACCCGAAGTGTGTGTGATTGAAGGGTGCAACCGAGGCTGGCACTCTGTTTGTGTTGATGATGAGACAGGTGGCGGGTGGATGAGTATTAGTGTGGGTGTCGGTAGCGTTGGTAGAGTACTAGGTCAGCAGGACGGCGTATGAAGAAGTGGTTGTACGGTGCAGCAAAAAGAAAGAGAAGATGCGTATGCCAGGATTCGAACCTGGATATCACGGCCACAACGTGAGGTACTGACCACTATACTACATACGCCTGGAGAAGCTGGGTATCGATCCCAGTACCTCTCGCATGCTAAGCGAGCGCTCTACCATCTGAGCTACATCCCCATACAACACCTACCGAACCTCCACACACACACAAACGCGCTTTACGCTACAACCAAACACGCTCGCGCCACGCAAACACAACCACATATACACGCACATACCACCCACCTACACACCAACTTTCACACCCTCACATCACAACTCGACCCACGGCGCAACTCCTGCTGCAATACACACATCGAAACATCCACCACCTTGCGCTTGCGTATTGCCTCACCCACAACCAACACCACCCCCGCACCGCACTGCTGCGCACAACACACAACGTGAACCACACCCATCACACAACGTACACCGGACAACATACTTGTGATTAGCAGATTAGCAGCGCACGATACAAATGACAGACCATCTGGTCTCACACACTCCGCGACGTGCGTCCTTAGAAACAACAAATCTTGCTTCATCTGCCAACCCATCCATACACACATACATACATACAGAGACATTGACACATGCACACATGAATACACACATACGTAAGAGCCTCACATCATTGCATGCTCATCGTCTACTTGCGCCCCGGGTGGAGAAATGCCCTCGACCCTCCGCGCACGGCCGCTCGCTTATCATGAACACAAGTACGATGACACCTGATTTCAATGGTGCCGTATCGTATCGTATCGTATCGTATCGTATCGTATCGGTGTGTGTGTGTGTGTGTGTGTGTGTGTGTGTGTGTGTGTGTGTGTATGCATACAGGACAATGAAGACAAGGGCATACTGCAGTGGACAGCGAATGTGTTGGGTTGACCTTGACAGTGTGAAGTGTAGCTGCGCCCAACACCGACAGTGGCAGTGACACTGGCACTGGCACTTGTGATGCACCGCCATACGAGACTAGACCTGACTGACACCAATAGTGCATGAATGATCGATCACCCACATGTAGCAGAAGAACCGTCGATTGGTGTGCAGTGTAAACGTGAAAGTCCGAGGATACTGAGTGAAGAATCGAACATCGTCGGTAGTACTGGTAAATAGTTGATGGGGTAGCAACCGTAACAAGGATGACCCGAAGTGTGTGTGATTGAAGGGTGCAACCGAGGCTGGCACTCTGTTTGTGTTGATGATGAGACAGGTGGCGGTGGATGAGTATTAGTGTGGGTGTCGGTAGCGTTGGTAGAGTACTAGGTCAGCAGGACGGGCGTATGAAGAAGTGGTTGTACGGTGCAGCAAAAAGAAAGAGAAGATGCGTATGCCAGGATTCGAACCTGGGATATCACGGCCACAACGTGAGGTACTGACCACTATACTACATACGCCTGGAGAAGCTGGGTATCGATCCCAGTACCTCTCGCATGCTAAGCGAGCGCTCTACCATCTGAGCTACATCCCCATACAACACCTACCGAACCTCCACACACACACAAACGCGCTTTACGCTACAACCAAACACGCTCGCGCCACGCAAACACAACCACATATACACGCACATACCACCCACCTACACACCAACTTTCACACCCTCACATCACAAACTCGACCCACGGCGCAACTCCTGCTGCAATACACACATCGAAACATCCACCACCTTGCGCTTGCGTATTGCCTCACCCACAACCAACACCACCCCCGCACCGCACTGCTGCGCACAACACACAACGTGAACCACACCCATCACACAACGTACACCGGACAACATACTTGTGATTAGCAGATTAGCAGCGCACGATACAAATGACAGACCATCTGGTCTCACACACTCCGCGACGTGCGTCCTTAGAAACAAACAAATCTTGCTTCATCTGCCAACCCATCCATACACACATACATACATACAGAGACATTGACACATGCACACATGAATACACACATACGTAGAGCCTCACATCATTGCATGCTCATCGTCTACTTGCGCCCCGGGTGGAGAAATGCCCTCGACCCTCCGCGCACGGCCGCTCGCTTATCATGAACACAAGTACGATGACACTGATTTCATACATACATACAGAGACATTGACACATGCACACATGAATACACACATACGTAAGAGCCTCACATCATTGCATGCTCATCGTCTACTTGCGCCCCGGGTGGAGAAATGCCCTCGACCCTCCGCGCACGGCCGCTCGCTTATCATGAACACAAGTACGATGACACCTGATTTCAATGGTGCCGTATCGTATCGTATCGTATCGTATCGTATCGTATCGGTGTGTGTGTGTGTGTGTGTGTGTGTGTATGCATACAGGACAATGAAGACAAGGGCATACTGCAGTGGACAGCGAATGTGTTGGGTTGACCTTGACAGTGTGAAGTGTAGCTGCGCCCAACACCGACAGTGGCAGTGACACTGGCACTGGCACTTGTGATGCACCGCCATACGAGACTAGACCTGACTGACACCAATAGTGCATGAATGATCGATCACCCACATGTAGCAGAAGAACCGTCGATTGGTGTGCAGTGTAAACGTGAAAGTCCGAGGATACTGAGTGAAGAATCGAACATCGTCGGTAGTACTGGTAAATAGTTGATGGGGTAGCAACCGTAACAAGGATGACCCGAAGTGTGTGTGATTGAAGGGTGCAACCGAGGCTGGCACTCTGTTTGTGTTGATGATGAGACAGGTGGCGGGTGGATGAGTATTAGTGTGGGTGTCGGTAGCGTTGGTAGAGTACTAGGTCAGCAGGACGGGCGTATGAAGAAGTGGTTGTACGGTGCAGCAAAAAGAAAGAGAAGATGCGTATGCCAGGATTCGAACCTGGGATATCACGGCCACAACGTGAGGTACTGACCACTATACTACATACGCCTGGAGAAGCTGGGTATCGATCCCAGTACCTCTCGCATGCTAAGCGAGCGCTCTACCATCTGAGCTACATCCCCATACAACACCTACCGAACCTCCACACACACACAAACGCGCTTTACGCTACAACCAAACACGCTCGCGCCACGCAAACACAACCACATATACACGCACATACCACCCACCTACACACCAACTTTCACACCCTCACATCACAAACTCGACCCACGGCGCAACTCCTGCTGCAATACACACATCGAAACATCCACCACCTTGCGCTTGCGTATTGCCTCACCCACAACCAACACCACCCCCGCACCGCACTGCTGCGCACAACACACAACGTGAACCACACCCATCACACAACGTACACCGGACAACATACTTGTGATTAGCAGATTAGCAGCGCACGATACAAATGACAGACCATCTGGTCTCACACACTCCGCGACGTGCGTCCTTAGAAACAAACAAATCTTGCTTCATCTGCCAACCCATCCATACACACATACATACATACAGAGACATTGACACATGCACACATGAATACACACATACGTAAGAGCCTCACATCATTGCATGCTCATCGTCTACTTGCGCCCCGGGTGGAGAAATGCCCTCGACCCTCCGCGCACGGCCGCTCGCTTATCATGAACACAAGTACGATGACACCTGATTTCAATGGTGCCGTATCGTATCGTATCGTATCGTATCGTATCGTATCGTATCGTGTGTGTGTGTGTGTGTGTGTGTGTGTGTGTGTGTATGCATACAGGACAATGAAGACAAGGGCATACTGCAGTGGACAGCGAATGTGTTGGGTTGACCTTGACAGTGTGAAGTGTAGCTGCGCCCAACACCGACAGTGGCAGTGACACTGGCACTGGCACTTGTGATGCACCGCCATACGAGACTAGACCTGACTGACACCAATAGTGCATGAATGATCGATCACCCACATGTAGCAGAAGAACCGTCGATTGGTGTGCAGTGTAAACGTGAAAGTCCGAGGATACTGAGTGAAGAATCGAACATCGTCGGTAGTACTGGTAAATAGTTGATGGGGTAGCAACCGTAACAAGGATGACCCGAAGTGTGTGTGATTGAAGGGTGCAACCGAGGCTGGCACTCTGTTTGTGTTGATGATGAGACAGGTGGCGGGTGGATGAGTATTAGTGTGGGTGTCGGTAGCGTTGGTAGAGTACTAGGTCAGCAGGACGGGCGTATGAAGAAGTGGTTGTACGGTGCAGCAAAAAGAAAGAGAAGATGCGTATGCCAGGATTCGAACCTGGGATATCACGGCCACAACGTGAGGTACTGACCACTATACTACATACGCCTGGAGAAGCTGGGTATCGATCCCAGTACCTCTCGCATGCTAAGCGAGCGCTCTACCATCTGAGCTACATCCCCATACAACACCTACCGAACCTCCACACACACACAAACGCGCTTTACGCTACAACCAAACACGCTCGCGCCACGCAAACACAACCACATATACACGCACATACCACCCACCTACACACCAACTTTCACACCCTCACATCACAAACTCGACCCACGGCGCAACTCCTGCTGCAATACACACATCGAAACATCCACCACCTTGCGCTTGCGTATTGCCTCACCCACAACCAACACCACCCCCGCACCGCACTGCTGCGCACAACACACAACGTGAACCACACCCATCACACAACGTACACCGGACAACATACTTGTGATTAGCAGATTAGCAGCGCACGATACAAATGACAGACCATCTGGTCTCACACACTCCGCGACGTGCGTCCTTAGAAACAAACAAATCTTGCTTCATCTGCCAACCCATCCATACACACATACATACATACAGAGACATTGACACATGCACACATGAATACACACATACGTAAGAGCCTCACATCATTGCATGCTCATCGTCTACTTGCGCCCCGGGTGGAGAAATGCCCTCGACCCTCCGCGCACGGCCGCTCGCTTATCATGAACACAAGTACGATGACACCTGATTTCAATGGTGCGCGTATCATCGTATCGTATCGTATCGTATCGTATCGTGTGTGTGTGTGTGTGTGTGTGTGTGTGTGTGTGTGTGTGTGTATGCATACAGGACAATGAAGACAAGGGCATACTGCAGTGGACAGCGAATGTGTTGGGTTGACCTTGACAGTGTGAAGTGTAGCTGCGCCCAACACCGACAGTGGCAGTGACACTGGCACTGGCACTTGTGATGCACCGCCATACGAGACTAGACCTGACTGACACCAATAGTGCATGAATGATCGATCACCCACATGTAGCAGAAGAACCGTCGATTGGTGTGCAGTGTAAACGTGAAAGTCCGAGGATACTGAGTGAAGAATCGAACATCGTCGGTAGTACTGGTAAATAGTTGATGGGGTAGCAACCGTAACAAGGATGACCCGAAGTGTGTGTGATTGAAGGGTGCAACCGAGGCTGGCACTCTGTTTGTGTTGATGATGAGACAGGTGGCGGGTGGATGAGTATTAGTGTGGGTGTCGGTAGCGTTGGTAGAGTACTAGGTCAGCAGGACGGGCGTATGAAGAAGTGGTTGTACGGTGCAGCAAAAAGAAAGAGAAGATGCGTATGCCAGGATTCGAACCTGGGATATCACGGCCACAACGTGAGGTACTGACCACTATACTACATACGCCTGGAGAAGCTGGGTATCGATCCCAGTACCTCTCGCATGCTAAGCGAGCGCTCTACCATCTGAGCTACATCCCCATACAACACCTACCGAACCTCCACACACACACAAACGCGCTTTACGCTACAACCAAACACGCTCGCGCCACGCAAACACAACCACATATACACGCACATACCACCCACCTACACACCAACTTTCACACCCTCACATCACAAACTCGACCCACGGCGCAACTCCTGCTGCAATACACACATCGAAACATCCACCACCTTGCGCTTGCGTATTGCCTCACCCACAACCAACACCACCCCCGCACCGCACTGCTGCGCACAACACACAACGTGAACCACACCCATCACACAACGTACACCGGACAACATACTTGTGATTAGCAGATTAGCAGCGCACGATACAAATGACAGACCATCTGGTCTCACACACTCCGCGACGTGCGTCCTTAGAAACAAACAAATCTTGCTTCATCTGCCAACCCATCCATACACACATACATACATACAGAGACATTGACACATGCACACATGAATACACACATACGTAAGAGCCTCACATCATTGCATGCTCATCGTCTACTTGCGCCCCGGGTGGAGAAATGCCCTCGACCCTCCGCGCACGGCCGCTCGCTTATCATGAACACAAGTACGATGACACCTGATTTCAATGGTGCCGTATGTATCGTATCGTATCGTATCGTATCGTATGTGTGTGTGTGTGTGTGTGTGTGTGTGTGTGTGTGTATGCATACAGGACAATGAAGACAAGGGCATACTGCAGTGGACAGCGAATGTGTTGGGTTGACCTTGACAGTGTGAAGTGTAGCTGCGCCCAACACCGACAGTGGCAGTGACACTGGCACTGGCACTTGTGATGCACCGCCATACGAGACTAGACCTGACTGACACCAATAGTGCATGAATGATCGATCACCCACATGTAGCAGAAGAACCGTCGATTGGTGTGCAGTGTAAACGTGAAAGTCCGAGGATACTGAGTGAAGAATCGAACATCGTCGGTAGTACTGGTAAATAGTTGATGGGGTAGCAACCGTAACAAGGATGACCCGAAGTGTGTGTGATTGAAGGGTGCAACCGAGGCTGGCACTCTGTTTGTGTTGATGATGAGACAGGTGGCGGGTGGATGAGTATTAGTGTGGGTGTCGGTAGCGTTGGTAGAGTACTAGGTCAGCAGGACGGGCGTATGAAGAAGTGGTTGTACGGTGCAGCAAAAAGAAAGAGAAGATGCGTATGCCAGGATTCGAACCTGGGATATCACGGCCACAACGTGAGGTACTGACCACTATACTACATACGCCTGGAGAAGCTGGGTATCGATCCCAGTACCTCTCGCATGCTAAGCGAGCGCTCTACCATCTGAGCTACATCCCCATACAACACCTACCGAACCTCCACACACACACAAACGCGCTTTACGCTACAACCAAACACGCTCGCGCCACGCAAACACAACCACATATACACGCACATACCACCCACCTACACACCAACTTTCACACCCTCACATCACAAACTCGACCCACGGCGCAACTCCTGCTGCAATACACACATCGAAACATCCACCACCTTGCGCTTGCGTATTGCCTCACCCACAACCAACACCACCCCCGCACCGCACTGCTGCGCACAACACACAACGTGAACCACACCCATCACACAACGTACACCGGACAACATACTTGTGATTAGCAGATTAGCAGCGCACGATACAAATGACAGACCATCTGGTCTCACACACTCCGCGACGTGCGTCCTTAGAAACAAACAAATCTTGCTTCATCTGCCAACCCATCCATACACACATACATACATACAGAGACATTGACACATGCACACATGAATACACACATACGTAAGAGCCTCACATCATTGCATGCTCATCGTCTACTTGCGCCCCGGGTGGAGAAATGCCCTCGACCCTCCGCGCACGGCCGCTCGCTTATCATGAACACAAGTACGATGACACCTGATTTCAATGGTGCCGTATCGTATCGTATCGTATCGTGTGTGTGTGTGTGTGTGTGTGTGTGTGTGTGTGTGTGTGTGTATGCATACAGGACAATGAAGACAAGGGCATACTGCAGTGGACAGCGAATGTGTTGGGTTGACCTTGACAGTGTGAAGTGTAGCTGCGCCCAACACCGACAGTGGCAGTGACACTGGCACTGGCACTTGTGATGCACCGCCATACGAGACTAGACCTGACTGACACCAATAGTGCATGAATGATCGATCACCCACATGTAGCAGAAGAACCGTCGATTGGTGTGCAGTGTAAACGTGAAAGTCCGAGGATACTGAGTGAAGAATCGAACATCGTCGGTAGTACTGGTAAATAGTTGATGGGGTAGCAACCGTAACAAGGATGACCCGAAGTGTGTGTGATTGAAGGGTGCAACCGAGGCTGGCACTCTGTTTGTGTTGATGATGAGACAGGTGGCGGGTGGATGAGTATTAGTGTGGGTGTCGGTAGCGTTGGTAGAGTACTAGGTCAGCAGGACGGGCGTATGAAGAAGTGGTTGTACGGTGCAGCAAAAAGAAAGAGAAGATGCGTATGCCAGGATTCGAACCTGGGATATCACGGCCACAACGTGAGGTACTGACCACTATACTACATACGCCTGGAGAAGCTGGGTATCGATCCCAGTACCTCTCGCATGCTAAGCGAGCGCTCTACCATCTGAGCTACATCCCCATACAACACCTACCGAACCTCCACACACACACAAACGCGCTTTACGCTACAACCAAACACGCTCGCGCCACGCAAACACAACCACATATACACGCACATACCACCCACCTACACACCAACTTTCACACCCTCACATCACAAACTCGACCCACGGCGCAACTCCTGCTGCAATACACACATCGAAACATCCACCACCTTGCGCTTGCGTATTGCCTCACCCACAACCAACACCACCCCCGCACCGCACTGCTGCGCACAACACACAACGTGAACCACACCCATCACACAACGTACACCGGACAACATACTTGTGATTAGCAGATTAGCAGCGCACGATACAAATGACAGACCATCTGGTCTCACACACTCCGCGACGTGCGTCCTTAGAAACAAACAAATCTTGCTTCATCTGCCAACCCATCCATACACACATACATACATACAGAGACATTGACACATGCACACATGAATACACACATACGTAAGAGCCTCACATCATTGCATGCTCATCGTCTACTTGCGCCCCGGGTGGAGAAATGCCCTCGACCCTCCGCGCACGGCCGCTCGCTTATCATGAACACAAGTACGATGACACCTGATTTCAATGGTGCCGTATCGTATCGTCGTATCGTATCGTATCGTATCGTAGTGTGTGTGTGTGTGTGTGTGTGTGTGTGTGTGTGTATGCATACAGGACAATGAAGACAAGGGCATACTGCAGTGGACAGCGAATGTGTTGGGTTGACCTTGACAGTGTGAAGTGTAGCTGCGCCCAACACCGACAGTGGCAGTGACACTGGCACTGGCACTTGTGATGCACCGCCATACGAGACTAGACCTGACTGACACCAATAGTGCATGAATGATCGATCACCCACATGTAGCAGAAGAACCGTCGATTGGTGTGCAGTGTAAACGTGAAAGTCCGAGGATACTGAGTGAAGAATCGAACATCGTCGGTAGTACTGGTAAATAGTTGATGGGGTAGCAACCGTAACAAGGATGACCCGAAGTGTGTGTGATTGAAGGGTGCAACCGAGGCTGGCACTCTGTTTGTGTTGATGATGAGACAGGTGGCGGGTGGATGAGTATTAGTGTGGGTGTCGGTAGCGTTGGTAGAGTACTAGGTCAGCAGGACGGGCGTATGAAGAAGTGGTTGTACGGTGCAGCAAAAAGAAAGAGAAGATGCGTATGCCAGGATTCGAACCTGGGATATCACGGCCACAACGTGAGGTACTGACCACTATACTACATACGCCTGGAGAAGCTGGGTATCGATCCCAGTACCTCTCGCATGCTAAGCGAGCGCTCTACCATCTGAGCTACATCCCCATACAACACCTACCGAACCTCCACACACACACAAACGCGCTTTACGCTACAACCAAACACGCTCGCGCCACGCAAACACAACCACATATACACGCACATACCACCCACCTACACACCAACTTTCACACCCTCACATCACAAACTCGACCCACGGCGCAACTCCTGCTGCAATACACACATCGAAACATCCACCACCTTGCGCTTGCGTATTGCCTCACCCACAACCAACACCACCCCCGCACCGCACTGCTGCGCACAACACACAACGTGAACCACACCCATCACACAACGTACACCGGACAACATACTTGTGATTAGCAGATTAGCAGCGCACGATACAAATGACAGACCATCTGGTCTCACACACTCCGCGACGTGCGTCCTTAGAAACAAACAAATCTTGCTTCATCTGCCAACCCATCCATACACACATACATACATACAGAGACATTGACACATGCACACATGAATACACACATACGTAAGAGCCTCACATCATTGCATGCTCATCGTCTACTTGCGCCCCGGGTGGAGAAATGCCCTCGACCCTCCGCGCACGGCCGCTCGCTTATCATGAACACAAGTACGATGACACCTGATTTCAATGGTGCCGTATGTATCGTATCGTATCGTATCGTATCGTATCGTATCGTGTGTGTGTGTGTGTGTGTGTGTGTGTGTGTGTGTATGCATACAGGACAATGAAGACAAGGGCATACTGCAGTGGACAGCGAATGTGTTGGGTTGACCTTGACAGTGTGAAGTGTAGCTGCGCCCAACACCGACAGTGGCAGTGACACTGGCACTGGCACTTGTGATGCACCGCCATACGAGACTAGACCTGACTGACACCAATAGTGCATGAATGATCGATCACCCACATGTAGCAGAAGAACCGTCGATTGGTGTGCAGTGTAAACGTGAAAGTCCGAGGATACTGAGTGAAGAATCGAACATCGTCGGTAGTACTGGTAAATAGTTGATGGGGTAGCAACCGTAACAAGGATGACCCGAAGTGTGTGTGATTGAAGGGTGCAACCGAGGCTGGCACTCTGTTTGTGTTGATGATGAGACAGGTGGCGGGTGGATGAGTATTAGTGTGGGTGTCGGTAGCGTTGGTAGAGTACTAGGTCAGCAGGACGGGCGTATGAAGAAGTGGTTGTACGGTGCAGCAAAAAGAAAGAGAAGATGCGTATGCCAGGATTCGAACCTGGGATATCACGGCCACAACGTGAGGTACTGACCACTATACTACATACGCCTGGAGAAGCTGGGTATCGATCCCAGTACCTCTCGCATGCTAAGCGAGCGCTCTACCATCTGAGCTACATCCCCATA
>JAKVDI010000245.1:0-25283 GCA_022836835.1 Pythium insidiosum | reverse complement strand
TGACCAATTCTATGCATTTTGCTTCACCTGCGTACCCACTCATCCCCCCTCCACACTCACTACACCACCACACCAACATGCTGCTGACACACGTGTGCCTTGTACCTGTCCATACTGTGAGATTGCCTGACCCGACAGACACCAGACACCTGTGCCCCCATGCGTACACACTGCACATGTCGTCTTCGCGTCTTCCTGGGGAACCAAGCCGCCCGACGTACTGTGGAACTGTGGGCATGCATTCTTGTTGCTGTGCAAGCTCACGCCAAATGAATAAAAAAATAAAATAAAATAAAAAAAAAGAATTGTGAGACGCCCCGATGTGGTGCCATGTGTTGTCTGTACGGGCTTGTTGATCAGCACCGGGCCCGATAGAGCTCGACACATGTGGGTCGACGACCTGGGCGTGGGATGGATGCCGAGTCACGTCCATCACATCAAAGAAAGGATTGTGTGACGGGGTGCAGGGCAGGGTGCAAGATGCAGCAGCATACACAATCAAGTCAATCAAGTCGAGGCAGTGCATATGCGGCAGTGTCGTGTCCAGTCGCCCACAAATCACTGCAAGAGGCGGTAGAGCGTGGTCAAAAGGGATACGGAGAGGTTCACGATGGCAAAGCGTCAATGGCAACAACTGGTACAGACGGGTAAAGCGAGGTGAGGTGAGGTGAGGTCACATGGAGCGATAGGTGGGGTCGCGTGACGCAACCGAGGGTGGTCGGTGTGGTGGTCAGTAGCAGTCTGGCGGGTGGTAGGTGTGGTTGTTGTCGTGTGGCGTGTGTAGTCGCGATTGTTGTTGGTCGTGTCCGGGTTGTGCGTGTTGGCGGGTGTTGTCGTTGTGTTGGTGTATGTTTGCGCGGTCGTATAGCTCAGTCGGTAGAGCGCAGTGCTAATAACGCTGTGGTCCTGGGTTCGAGCCCCAGTATGACCAATTCTATGCATTTTGCTTCACCTGCGTACCCACTCATCCCCCCTCCACACTCACTACACCACCACACCAACATGCTGCTGACACACGTGTGCCTTGTACCTGTCCATACTGTGAGATTGCCTGACCCGACAGACACCAGACACCTGTGCCCCCATGCGTACACACTGCACATGTCGTCTTCGCGTCTTCCTGGGGAACCAAGCCGCCCGACGTACTGTGGAACTGTGGGCATGCATTCTTGTTGCTGTGCAAGCTCACGCCAAATGAATAAAAAAATAAAAAAAAAAAAAAAAGAAGAAGAATTGTGAGACGCCCCGATGTGGTGCCATGTGTTGTCTGTACGGGCTTGTTGATCAGCACCGGGCCCGATAGAGCTCGACACATGTGGGTCGACGACCTGGGCGTGGGATGGATGCCGAGTCACGTCCATCACATCAAAGAAAGGATTGTGTGACGGGGTGCAGGGCAGGGTGCAAGATGCAGCAGCATACACAATCAAGTCAATCAAGTCGAGGCAGTGCATATGCGGCAGTGTCGTGTCCAGTCGCCCACAAATCACTGCAAGAGGCGGTAGAGCGTGGTCAAAAGGGATACGGAGAGGTTCACGATGGCAAAGCGTCAATGGCAACAACTGGTACAGACGGGTAAAGCGAGGTGAGGTGAGGTGAGGTCACATGGAGCGATAGGTGGGGTCGCGTGACGCAACCGAGGGTGGTCGGTGTGGTGGTCAGTAGCAGTCTGGCGGGTGGTAGGTGTGGTTGTTGTCGTGTGGCGTGTGTAGTCGCGATTGTTGTTGGTCGTGTCCGGGTTGTGCGTGTTGGCGGGTGTTGTCGTTGTGTTGGTGTATGTTTGCGCGGTCGTATAGCTCAGTCGGTAGAGCGCAGTGCTAATAACGCTGTGGTCCTGGGTTCGAGCCCCAGTATGACCAATTCTATGCATTTTGCTTCACCTGCGTACCCACTCATCCCCCCTCCACACTCACTACACCACCACACCAACATGCTGCTGACACACGTGTGCCTTGTACCTGTCCATACTGTGAGATTGCCTGACCCGACAGACACCAGACACCTGTGCCCCCATGCGTACACACTGCACATGTCGTCTTCGCGTCTTCCTGGGGAACCAAGCCGCCCGACGTACTGTGGAACTGTGGGCATGCATTCTTGTTGCTGTGCAAGCTCACGCCAAATGAATAAAAAAATAAAAAAAAAAAAAAAAGAAGAAGAATTGTGAGACGCCCCGATGTGGTGCCATGTGTTGTCTGTACGGGCTTGTTGATCAGCACCGGGCCCGATAGAGCTCGACACATGTGGGTCGACGACCTGGGCGTGGGATGGATGCCGAGTCACGTCCATCACATCAAAGAAAGGATTGTGTGACGGGGTGCAGGGCAGGGTGCAAGATGCAGCAGCATACACAATCAAGTCAATCAAGTCGAGGCAGTGCATATGCGGCAGTGTCGTGTCCAGTCGCCCACAAATCACTGCAAGAGGCGGTAGAGCGTGGTCAAAAGGGATACGGAGAGGTTCACGATGGCAAAGCGTCAATGGCAACAACTGGTACAGACGGGTAAAGCGAGGTGAGGTGAGGTGAGGTCACATGGAGCGATAGGTGGGGTCGCGTGACGCAACCGAGGGTGGTCGGTGTGGTGGTCAGTAGCAGTCTGGCGGGTGGTAGGTGTGGTTGTTGTCGTGTGGCGTGTGTAGTCGCGATTGTTGTTGGTCGTGTCCGGGTTGTGCGTGTTGGCGGGTGTTGTCGTTGTGTTGGTGTATGTTTGCGCGGTCGTATAGCTCAGTCGGTAGAGCGCAGTGCTAATAACGCTGTGGTCCTGGGTTCGAGCCCCAGTATGACCAATTCTATGCATTTTGCTTCACCTGCGTACCCACTCATCCCCCCTCCACACTCACTACACCACCACACCAACATGCTGCTGACACACGTGTGCCTTGTACCTGTCCATACTGTGAGATTGCCTGACCCGACAGACACCAGACACCTGTGCCCCCATGCGTACACACTGCACATGTCGTCTTCGCGTCTTCCTGGGGAACCAAGCCGCCCGACGTACTGTGGAACTGTGGGCATGCATTCTTGTTGCTGTGCAAGCTCACGCCAAATGAATAAAAAAAATAAAATAAAATAAAAAGAAGAAGAATTGTGAGACGCCCCGATGTGGTGCCATGTGTTGTCTGTACGGGCTTGTTGATCAGCACCGGGCCCGATAGAGCTCGACACATGTGGGTCGACGACCTGGGCGTGGGATGGATGCCGAGTCACGTCCATCACATCAAAGAAAGGATTGTGTGACGGGGTGCAGGGCAGGGTGCAAGATGCAGCAGCATACACAATCAAGTCAATCAAGTCGAGGCAGTGCATATGCGGCAGTGTCGTGTCCAGTCGCCCACAAATCACTGCAAGAGGCGGTAGAGCGTGGTCAAAAGGGATACGGAGAGGTTCACGATGGCAAAGCGTCAATGGCAACAACTGGTACAGACGGGTAAAGCGAGGTGAGGTGAGGTGAGGTCACATGGAGCGATAGGTGGGGTCGCGTGACGCAACCGAGGGTGGTCGGTGTGGTGGTCAGTAGCAGTCTGGCGGGTGGTAGGTGTGGTTGTTGTCGTGTGGCGTGTGTAGTCGCGATTGTTGTTGGTCGTGTCCGGGTTGTGCGTGTTGGCGGGTGTTGTCGTTGTGTTGGTGTATGTTTGCGCGGTCGTATAGCTCAGTCGGTAGAGCGCAGTGCTAATAACGCTGTGGTCCTGGGTTCGAGCCCCAGTATGACCAATTCTATGCATTTTGCTTCACCTGCGTACCCACTCATCCCCCCTCCACACTCACTACACCACCACACCAACATGCTGCTGACACACGTGTGCCTTGTACCTGTCCATACTGTGAGATTGCCTGACCCGACAGACACCAGACACCTGTGCCCCCATGCGTACACACTGCACATGTCGTCTTCGCGTCTTCCTGGGGAACCAAGCCGCCCGACGTACTGTGGAACTGTGGGCATGCATTCTTGTTGCTGTGCAAGCTCACGCCAAATGAATAAAAAAAAAAAAAAAAAAAAAAGAAGAAGAATTGTGAGACGCCCCGATGTGGTGCCATGTGTTGTCTGTACGGGCTTGTTGATCAGCACCGGGCCCGATAGAGCTCGACACATGTGGGTCGACGACCTGGGCGTGGGATGGATGCCGAGTCACGTCCATCACATCAAAGAAAGGATTGTGTGACGGGGTGCAGGGCAGGGTGCAAGATGCAGCAGCATACACAATCAAGTCAATCAAGTCGAGGCAGTGCATATGCGGCAGTGTCGTGTCCAGTCGCCCACAAATCACTGCAAGAGGCGGTAGAGCGTGGTCAAAAGGGATACGGAGAGGTTCACGATGGCAAAGCGTCAATGGCAACAACTGGTACAGACGGGTAAAGCGAGGTGAGGTGAGGTGAGGTCACATGGAGCGATAGGTGGGGTCGCGTGACGCAACCGAGGGTGGTCGGTGTGGTGGTCAGTAGCAGTCTGGCGGGTGGTAGGTGTGGTTGTTGTCGTGTGGCGTGTGTAGTCGCGATTGTTGTTGGTCGTGTCCGGGTTGTGCGTGTTGGCGGGTGTTGTCGTTGTGTTGGTGTATGTTTGCGCGGTCGTATAGCTCAGTCGGTAGAGCGCAGTGCTAATAACGCTGTGGTCCTGGGTTCGAGCCCCAGTATGACCAATTCTATGCATTTTGCTTCACCTGCGTACCCACTCATCCCCCCTCCACACTCACTACACCACCACACCAACATGCTGCTGACACACGTGTGCCTTGTACCTGTCCATACTGTGAGATTGCCTGACCCGACAGACACCAGACACCTGTGCCCCCATGCGTACACACTGCACATGTCGTCTTCGCGTCTTCCTGGGGAACCAAGCCGCCCGACGTACTGTGGAACTGTGGGCATGCATTCTTGTTGCTGTGCAAGCTCACGCCAAATGAATAACAAAAATAAAAAAAGAAGAAGAAAAAGAAGAAGAATTGTGAGACGCCCCGATGTGGTGCCATGTGTTGTCTGTACGGGCTTGTTGATCAGCACCGGGCCCGATAGAGCTCGACACATGTGGGTCGACGACCTGGGCGTGGGATGGATGCCGAGTCACGTCCATCACATCAAAGAAAGGATTGTGTGACGGGGTGCAGGGCAGGGTGCAAGATGCAGCAGCATACACAATCAAGTCAATCAAGTCGAGGTAGTGCATATGCGGCAGTGTCGTGTCCAGTCGCCCACAAATCACTGCAAGAGGCGGTAGAGCGTGGTCAAAAGGGATACGGAGAGGTTCACGATGGCAAAGCGTCAATGGCAACAACTGGTACAGACGGGTAAAGCGAGGTGAGGTGAGGTGAGGTCACATGGAGCGATAGGTGGGGTCGCGTGACGCAACCGAGGGTGGTCGGTGTGGTGGTCAGTAGCAGTCTGGCGGGTGGTAGGTGTGGTTGTTGTCGTGTGGCGTGTGTAGTCGCGATTGTTGTTGGTCGTGTCCGGGTTGTGCGTGTTGGCGGGTGTTGTCGTTGTGTTGGTGTATGTTTGCGCGGTCGTATAGCTCAGTCGGTAGAGCGCAGTGCTAATAACGCTGTGGTCCTGGGTTCGAGCCCCAGTATGACCAATTCTATGCATTTTGCTTCACCTGCGTACCCACTCATCCCCCCTCCACACTCACTACACCACCACACCAACATGCTGCTGACACACGTGTGCCTTGTACCTGTCCATACTGTGAGATTGCCTGACCCGACAGACACCAGACACCTGTGCCCCATGCGTACACACTGCACATGTCGTCTTCGCGTCTTCCTGGGGAACCAAGCCGCCCGACGTACTGTGGAACTGTGGGCATGCATTCTTGTTGCTGTGCAAGCTCACGCCAAATGAATAAAAAAATAAAAAAAATAAAAAGAAGAAGAATTGTGAGACCCCGATGTGGTGCCATGTGTTGTCTGTACGGGCTTGTTGATCAGCACCGGGCCCGATAGAGCTCGACACATGTGGGTCGACGACCTGGGCGTGGGATGGATGCCGAGTCACGTCCATCACATCAAAGAAAGGATTGTGTGACGGGGTGCAGGGCAGGGTGCAAGATGCAGCAGCATACACAATCAAGTCAATCAAGTCGAGGCAGTGCATATGCGGCAGTGTCGTGTCCAGTCGCCCACAAATCACTGCAAGAGGCGGTAGAGCGTGGTCAAAAGGGATACGGAGAGGTTCACGATGGCAAAGCGTCAATGGCAACAACTGGTACAGACGGGTAAAGCGAGGTGAGGTGAGGTGAGGTCACATGGAGCGATAGGTGGGGTCGCGTGACGCAACCGAGGGTGGTCGGTGTGGTGGTCAGTAGCAGTCTGGCGGGTGGTAGGTGTGGTTGTTGTCGTGTGGCGTGTGTAGTCGCGATTGTTGTTGGTCGTGTCCGGGTTGTGCGTGTTGGCGGGTGTTGTCGTTGTGTTGGTGTATGTTTGCGCGGTCGTATAGCTCAGTCGGTAGAGCGCAGTGCTAATAACGCTGTGGTCCTGGGTTCGAGCCCCAGTATGACCAATTCTATGCATTTTGCTTCACCTGCGTACCCACTCATCCCCCCACTCACTACACACACTACACCACCAACATGCTGCTGACACACGTGTGCCTTGTACCTGTCCATACTGTGAGATTGCCTGACCCGACAGACACCAGACACCTGTGCCCCCATGCGTACACACTGCACATGTCGTCTTCGCGTCTTCCTGGGGAACCAAGCCGCCCGACGTACTGTGGAACTGTGGGCATGCATTCTTGTTGCTGTGCAAGCTCACGCCAAATGAATAAAAAAATAAAATAAAATAAAAAGAAGAAGAATTGTGAGACGCCCCGATGTGGTGCCATGTGTTGTCTGTACGGGCTTGTTGATCAGCACCGGGCCCGATAGAGCTCGACACATGTGGGTCGACGACCTGGGCGTGGGATGGATGCCGAGTCACGTCCATCACATCAAAGAAAGGATTGTGTGACGGGGTGCAGGGCAGGGTGCAAGATGCAGCAGCATACACAATCAAGTCAATCAAGTCGAGGCAGTGCATATGCGGCAGTGTCGTGTCCAGTCGCCCACAAATCACTGCAAGAGGCGGTAGAGCGTGGTCAAAAGGGATACGGAGAGGTTCACGATGGCAAAGCGTCAATGGCAACAACTGGTACAGACGGGTAAAGCGAGGTGAGGTGAGGTGAGGTCACATGGAGCGATAGGTGGGGTCGCGTGACGCAACCGAGGGTGGTCGGTGTGGTGGTCAGTAGCAGTCTGGCGGGTGGTAGGTGTGGTTGTTGTCGTGTGGCGTGTGTAGTCGCGATTGTTGTTGGTCGTGTCCGGGTTGTGCGTGTTGGCGGGTGTTGTCGTTGTGTTGGTGTATGTTTGCGCGGTCGTATAGCTCAGTCGGTAGAGCGCAGTGCTAATAACGCTGTGGTCCTGGGTTCGAGCCCCAGTATGACCAATTCTATGCATTTTGCTTCACCTGCGTACCCACTCATCCCCCTCCACACTCACTACACCACCACACCAACATGCTGCTGACACACGTGTGCCTTGTACCTGTCCATACTGTGAGATTGCCTGACCCGACAGACACCAGACACCTGTGCCCCCATGCGTACACACTGCACATGTCGTCTTCGCGTCTTCCTGGGGAACCAAGCCGCCCGACGTACTGTGGAACTGTGGGCATGCATTCTTGTTGCTGTGCAAGCTCACGCCAAATGAATAAAAAAATAAAAAAAAAAAAAAAAAGAAGAAGAATTGTGAGACGCCCCGATGTGGTGCCATGTGTTGTCTGTACGGGCTTGTTGATCAGCACCGGGCCCGATAGAGCTCGACACATGTGGGTCGACGACCTGGGCGTGGGATGGATGCCGAGTCACGTCCATCACATCAAAGAAAGGATTGTGTGCGGGGTGCAGGGCAGGGTGCAAGATGCAGCAGCATACACAATCAAGTCAATCAAGTCGAGGCAGTGCATATGCGGCAGTGTCGTGTCCAGTCGCCCACAAATCACTGCAAGAGGCGGTAGAGCGTGGTCAAAAGGGATACGGAGAGGTTCACGATGGCAAAGCGTCAATGGCAACAACTGGTACAGACGGGTAAAGCGAGGTGAGGTGAGGTGAGGTCACATGGAGCGATAGGTGGGGTCGCGTGACGCAACCGAGGGTGGTCGGTGTGGTGGTCAGTAGCAGTCTGGCGGGTGGTAGGTGTGGTTGTTGTCGTGTGGCGTGTGTAGTCGCGATTGTTGTTGGTCGTGTCCGGGTTGTGCGTGTTGGCGGGTGTTGTCGTTGTGTTGGTGTATGTTTGCGCGGTCGTATAGCTCAGTCGGTAGAGCGCAGTGCTAATAACGCTGTGGTCCTGGGTTCGAGCCCCAGTATGACCAATTCTATGCATTTTGCTTCACCTGCGTACCCACTCATCCCCCCTCCACACTCACTACACCACCACACCAACATGCTGCTGACACACGTGTGCCTTGTACCTGTCCATACTGTGAGATTGCCTGACCCGACAGACACCAGACACCTGTGCCCCCATGCGTACACACTGCACATGTCGTCTTCGCGTCTTCCTGGGGAACCAAGCCGCCCGACGTACTGTGGAACTGTGGGCATGCATTCTTGTTGCTGTGCAAGCTCACGCCAAATGAATAAAAAAAAATAAAATAAAATAAAAAGAAGAAGAATTGTGAGACTGAGACGCCCCGATGTGGTGCCATGTGTTGTCTGTACGGGCTTGTTGATCAGCACCGGGCCCGATAGAGCTCGACACATGTGGGTCGACGACCTGGGCGTGGGATGGATGCCGAGTCACGTCCATCACATCAAAGAAAGGATTGTGTGACGGGGTGCAGGGCAGGGTGCAAGATGCAGCAGCATACACAATCAAGTCAATCAAGTCGAGGCAGTGCATATGCGGCAGTGTCGTGTCCAGTCGCCCACAAATCACTGCAAGAGGCGGTAGAGCGTGGTCAAAAGGGATACGGAGAGGTTCACGATGGCAAAGCGTCAATGGCAACAACTGGTACAGACGGGTAAAGCGAGGTGAGGTGAGGTGAGGTCACATGGAGCGATAGGTGGGGTCGCGTGACGCAACCGAGGGTGGTCGGTGTGGTGGTCAGTAGCAGTCTGGCGGGTGGTAGGTGTGTGTGGTGTTGTCGTGTGGCGTGTGTAGTCGCGATTGTTGTTGGTCGTGTCCGGGTTGTGCGTGTTGGCGGGTGTTGTCGTTGTGTTGGTGTATGTTTGCGCGGTCGTATAGCTCAGTCGGTAGAGCGCAGTGCTAATAACGCTGTGGTCCTGGGTTCGAGCCCCAGTATGACCAATTCTATGCATTTTGCTTCACCTGCGTACCCACTCATCCCCCCTCCACACTCACTACACCACCACACCAACATGCTGCTGACACACGTGTGCCTTGTACCTGTCCATACTGTGAGATTGCCTGACCCGACAGACACCAGACACCTGTGCCCCCATGCGTACACACTGCACATGTCGTCTTCGCGTCTTCCTGGGGAACCAAGCCGCCCGACGTACTGTGGAACTGTGGGCATGCATTCTTGTTGCTGTGCAAGCTCACGCCAAATGAATAAAAAAAATAAAATAAAATAAAAAGAAGAAGAATTGTGAGACGCCCCGATGTGGTGCCATGTGTTGTCTGTACGGGCTTGTTGATCAGCACCGGGCCCGATAGAGCTCGACACATGTGGGTCGACGACCTGGGCGTGGGATGGATGCCGAGTCACGTCCATCACATCAAAGAAAGGATTGTGTGACGGGGTGCAGGGCAGGGTGCAAGATGCAGCAGCATACACAATCAAGTCAATCAAGTCGAGGCAGTGCATATGCGGCAGTGTCGTGTCCAGTCGCCCACAAATCACTGCAAGAGGCGGTAGAGCGTGGTCAAAAGGGATACGGAGAGGTTCACGATGGCAAAGCGTCAATGGCAACAACTGGTACAGACGGGTAAAGCGAGGTGAGGTGAGGTGAGGTCACATGGAGCGATAGGTGGGGTCGCGTGACGCAACCGAGGGTGGTCGGTGTGGTGGTCAGTAGCAGTCTGGCGGGTGGTAGGTGTGGTTGTTGTCGTGTGGCGTGTGTAGTCGCGATTGTTGTTGGTCGTGTCCGGGTTGTGCGTGTTGGCGGGTGTTGTCGTTGTGTTGGTGTATGTTTGCGCGGTCGTATAGCTCAGTCGGTAGAGCGCAGTGCTAATAACGCTGTGGTCCTGGGTTCGAGCCCCAGTATGACCAATTCTATGCATTTTGCTTCACCTGCGTACCCACTCATCCCCCCTCCACACTCACTACACCACCACACCAACATGCTGCTGACACACGTGTGCCTTGTACCTGTCCATACTGTGAGATTGCCTGACCCGACAGACACCAGACACCTGTGCCCCCATGCGTACACACTGCACATGTCGTCTTCGCGTCTTCCTGGGGAACCAAGCCGCCCGACGTACTGTGGAACTGTGGGCATGCATTCTTGTTGCTGTGCAAGCTCACGCCAAATGAATAAAAAATAAAAAAAAAAAAAAAAGAAGAAGAATTGTGAGACGCCCCGATGTGGTGCCATGTGTTGTCTGTACGGGCTTGTTGATCAGCACCGGGCCCGATAGAGCTCGACACATGTGGGTCGACGACCTGGGCGTGGGATGGATGCCGAGTCACGTCCATCACATCAAAGAAAGGATTGTGTGACGGGGTGCAGGGCAGGGTGCAAGATGCAGCAGCATACACAATCAAGTCAATCAAGTCGAGGCAGTGCATATGCGGCAGTGTCGTGTCCAGTCGCCCACAAATCACTGCAAGAGGCGGTAGAGCGTGGTCAAAAGGGATACGGAGAGGTTCACGATGGCAAAGCGTCAATGGCAACAACTGGTACAGACGGGTAAAGCGAGGTGAGGTGAGGTGAGGTCACATGGAGCGATAGGTGGGGTCGCGTGACGCAACCGAGGGTGGTCGGTGTGGTGGTCAGTAGCAGTCTGGCGGGTGGTAGGTGTGGTTGTTGTCGTGTGGCGTGTGTAGTCGCGATTGTTGTTGGTCGTGTCCGGGTTGTGCGTGTTGGCGGGTGTTGTCGTTGTGTTGGTGTATGTTTGCGCGGTCGTATAGCTCAGTCGGTAGAGCGCAGTGCTAATAACGCTGTGGTCCTGGGTTCGAGCCCCAGTATGACCAATTCTATGCATTTTGCTTCACCTGCGTACCCACTCATCCCCCCTCCACACTCACTACACCACCACACCAACATGCTGCTGACACACGTGTGCCTTGTACCTGTCCATACTGTGAGATTGCCTGACCCGACAGACACCAGACACCTGTGCCCCCATGCGTACACACTGCACATGTCGTCTTCGCGTCTTCCTGGGGAACCAAGCCGCCCGACGTACTGTGGAACTGTGGGCATGCATTCTTGTTGCTGTGCAAGCTCACGCCAAATGAATAAAAAATAAAAAAAAAATAAAAAGAAGAAGAATTGTGAGACGCCCCGATGTGGTGCCATGTGTTGTCTGTACGGGCTTGTTGATCAGCACCGGGCCCGATAGAGCTCGACACATGTGGGTCGACGACCTGGCGTGGGATGGATGCCGAGTCACGTCCATCACATCAAAGAAAGGATTGTGTGACGGGGTGCAGGGCAGGGTGCAAGATGCAGCAGCATACACAATCAAGTCAATCAAGTCGAGGCAGTGCATATGCGGCAGTGTCGTGTCCAGTCGCCCACAAATCACTGCAAGAGGCGGTAGAGCGTGGTCAAAAGGGATACGGAGAGGTTCACGATGGCAAAGCGTCAATGGCAACAACTGGTACAGACGGGTAAAGCGAGGTGAGGTGAGGTGAGGTCACATGGAGCGATAGGTGGGGTCGCGTGACGCAACCGAGGGTGGTCGGTGTGGTGGTCAGTAGCAGTCTGGCGGGTGGTAGGTGTGGTTGTTGTCGTGTGGCGTGTGTAGTCGCGATTGTTGTTGGTCGTGTCCGGGTTGTGCGTGTTGGCGGGTGTTGTCGTTGTGTTGGTGTATGTTTGCGCGGTCGTATAGCTCAGTCGGTAGAGCGCAGTGCTAATAACGCTGTGGTCCTGGGTTCGAGCCCCAGTATGACCAATTCTATGCATTTTGCTTCACCTGCGTACCCACTCATCCCCCCTCCACACTCACTACACCACCACACCAACATGCTGCTGACACACGTGTGCCTTGTACCTGTCCATACTGTGAGATTGCCTGACCCGACAGACACCAGACACCTGTGCCCCCATGCGTACACACTGCACATGTCGTCTTCGCGTCTTCCTGGGGAACCAAGCCGCCCGACGTACTGTGGAACTGTGGGCATGCATTCTTGTTGCTGTGCAAGCTCACGCCAAATGAATAAAAAATAAATAAAATAAAAAAAAGAAGAAGAATTGTGAGAGCCCCGATGTGGTGCCATGTGTTGTCTGTACGGGCTTGTTGATCAGCACCGGGCCCGATAGAGCTCGACACATGTGGGTCGACGACCTGGGCGTGGGATGGATGCCGAGTCACGTCCATCACATCAAAGAAAGGATTGTGTGACGGGGTGCAGGGCAGGGTGCAAGATGCAGCAGCATACACAATCAAGTCAATCAAGTCGAGGCAGTGCATATGCGGCAGTGTCGTGTCCAGTCGCCCACAAATCACTGCAAGAGGCGGTAGAGCGTGGTCAAAAGGGATACGGAGAGGTTCACGATGGCAAAGCGTCAATGGCAACAACTGGTACAGACGGGTAAAGCGAGGTGAGGTGAGGTGAGGTCACATGGAGCGATAGGTGGGGTCGCGTGACGCAACCGAGGGTGGTCGGTGTGGTGGTCAGTAGCAGTCTGGCGGGTGGTAGGTGTGGTTGTTGTCGTGTGGCGTGTGTAGTCGCGATTGTTGTTGGTCGTGTCCGGGTTGTGCGTGTTGGCGGGTGTTGTCGTTGTGTTGGTGTATGTTTGCGCGGTCGTATAGCTCAGTCGGTAGAGCGCAGTGCTAATAACGCTGTGGTCCTGGGTTCGAGCCCCAGTATGACCAATTCTATGCATTTTGCTTCACCTGCGTACCCACTCATCCCCCCTCCACACTCACTACACCACCACACCAACATGCTGCTGACACACGTGTGCCTTGTACCTGTCCATACTGTGAGATTGCCTGACCCGACAGACACCAGACACCTGTGCCCCCATGCGTACACACTGCACATGTCGTCTTCGCGTCTTCCTGGGGAACCAAGCCGCCCGACGTACTGTGGAACTGTGGGCATGCATTCTTGTTGCTGTGCAAGCTCACGCCAAATGAATAAAAAAATAAAATAAAATAAAAAGAAGAAGAATTGTGAGACATGAGACGCCCCGATGTGGTGCCATGTGTTGTCTGTACGGGCTTGTTGATCAGCACCGGGCCCGATAGAGCTCGACACATGTGGGTCGACGACCTGGGCGTGGGATGGATGCCGAGTCACGTCCATCACATCAAAGAAAGGATTGTGTGGCGGGGTGCAGGGCAGGGTGCAAGATGCAGCAGCATACACAATCAAGTCAATCAAGTCGAGGCAGTGCATATGCGGCAGTGTCGTGTCCAGTCGCCCACAAATCACTGCAAGAGGCGGTAGAGCGTGGTCAAAAGGGATACGGAGAGGTTCACGATGGCAAAGCGTCAATGGCAACAACTGGTACAGACGGGTAAAGCGAGGTGAGGTGAGGTGAGGTCACATGGAGCGATAGGTGGGGTCGCGTGACGCAACCGAGGGTGGTCGGTGTGGTGGTCAGTAGCAGTCTGGCGGGTGGTAGGTGTGGTTGTTGTCGTGTGGCGTGTGTAGTCGCGATTGTTGTTGGTCGTGTCCGGGTTGTGCGTGTTGGCGGGTGTTGTCGTTGTGTTGGTGTATGTTTGCGCGGTCGTATAGCTCAGTCGGTAGAGCGCAGTGCTAATAACGCTGTGGTCCTGGGTTCGAGCCCCAGTATGACCAATTCTATGCATTTTGCTTCACCTGCGTACCCACTCATCCCCCCTCCACACTCACTACACCACCACACCAACATGCTGCTGACACACGTGTGCCTTGTACCTGTCCATACTGTGAGATTGCCTGACCCGACAGACACCAGACACCTGTGCCCCCATGCGTACACACTGCACATGTCGTCTTCGCGTCTTCCTGGGGAACCAAGCCGCCCGACGTACTGTGGAACTGTGGGCATGCATTCTTGTTGCTGTGCAAGCTCACGCCAAATGAATAAAAAATAAAAAAAAAAAAAGAAGAAGAATTGTGAGCCCCGATGTGGTGCCATGTGTTGTCTGTACGGGCTTGTTGATCAGCACCGGGCCCGATAGAGCTCGACACATGTGGGTCGACGACCTGGGCGTGGGATGGATGCCGAGTCACGTCCATCACATCAAAGAAAGGATTGTGTGACGGGGTGCAGGGCAGGGTGCAAGATGCAGCAGCATACACAATCAAGTCAATCAAGTCGAGGCAGTGCATATGCGGCAGTGTCGTGTCCAGTCGCCCACAAATCACTGCAAGAGGCGGTAGAGCGTGGTCAAAAGGGATACGGAGAGGTTCACGATGGCAAAGCGTCAATGGCAACAACTGGTACAGACGGGTAAAGCGAGGTGAGGTGAGGTGAGGTCACATGGAGCGATAGGTGGGGTCGCGTGACGCAACCGAGGGTGGTCGGTGTGGTGGTCAGTAGCAGTCTGGCGGGTGGTAGGTGTGGTTGTTGTCGTGTGGCGTGTGTAGTCGCGATTGTTGTTGGTCGTGTCCGGGTTGTGCGTGTTGGCGGGTGTTGTCGTTGTGTTGGTGTATGTTTGCGCGGTCGTATAGCTCAGTCGGTAGAGCGCAGTGCTAATAACGCTGTGGTCCTGGGTTCGAGCCCCAGTATGACCAATTCTATGCATTTTGCTTCACCTGCGTACCCACTCATCCCCCCTCCACACTCACTACACCACCACACCAACATGCTGCTGACACACGTGTGCCTTGTACCTGTCCATACTGTGAGATTGCCTGACCCGACAGACACCAGACACCTGTGCCCCCATGCGTACACACTGCACATGTCGTCTTCGCGTCTTCCTGGGGAACCAAGCCGCCCGACGTACTGTGGAACTGTGGGCATGCATTCTTGTTGCTGTGCAAGCTCACGCCAAATGAATAAAAAAAAAAATAAAATAAAAAGAAGAAGAATTGTGAGACGCCCCGATGTGGTGCCATGTGTTGTCTGTACGGGCTTGTTGATCAGCACCGGGCCCGATAGAGCTCGACACATGTGGGTCGACGACCTGGGCGTGGGATGGATGCCGAGTCACGTCCATCACATCAAAGAAAGGATTGTGTGACGGGGTGCAGGGCAGGGTGCAAGATGCAGCAGCATACACAATCAAGTCAATCAAGTCGAGGCAGTGCATATGCGGCAGTGTCGTGTCCAGTCGCCCACAAATCACTGCAAGAGGCGGTAGAGCGTGGTCAAAAGGGATACGGAGAGGTTCACGATGGCAAAGCGTCAATGGCAACAACTGGTACAGACGGGTAAAGCGAGGTGAGGTGAGGTGAGGTCACATGGAGCGATAGGTGGGGTCGCGTGACGCAACCGAGGGTGGTCGGTGTGGTGGTCAGTAGCAGTCTGGCGGGTGGTAGGTGTGGTTGTTGTCGTGTGGCGTGTGTAGTCGCGATTGTTGTTGGTCGTGTCCGGGTTGTGCGTGTTGGCGGGTGTTGTCGTTGTGTTGGTGTATGTTTGCGCGGTCGTATAGCTCAGTCGGTAGAGCGCAGTGCTAATAACGCTGTGGTCCTGGGTTCGAGCCCCAGTATGACCAATTCTATGCATTTTGCTTCACCTGCGTACCCACTCATCCCCCCTCCACACTCACTACACCACCACACCAACATGCTGCTGACACACGTGTGCCTTGTACCTGTCCATACTGTGAGATTGCCTGACCCGACAGACACCAGACACCTGTGCCCCCATGCGTACACACTGCACATGTCGTCTTCGCGTCTTCCTGGGGAACCAAGCCGCCCGACGTACTGTGGAACTGTGGGCATGCATTCTTGTTGCTGTGCAAGCTCACGCCAAATGAATAAAAATAAAATAAAATAAAAAGAAGAAGAATTGTGAGACGCCCCGATGTGGTGCCATGTGTTGTCTGTACGGGCTTGTTGATCAGCACCGGGCCCGATAGAGCTCGACACATGTGGGTCGACGACCTGGGCGTGGGATGGATGCCGAGTCACGTCCATCACATCAAAGAAAGGATTGTGTGACGGGGTGCAGGGCAGGGTGCAAGATGCAGCAGCATACACAATCAAGTCAATCAAGTCGAGGCAGTGCATATGCGGCAGTGTCGTGTCCAGTCGCCCACAAATCACTGCAAGAGGCGGTAGAGCGTGGTCAAAAGGGATACGGAGAGGTTCACGATGGCAAAGCGTCAATGGCAACAACTGGTACAGACGGGTAAAGCGAGGTGAGGTGAGGTGAGGTCACATGGAGCGATAGGTGGGGTCGCGTGACGCAACCGAGGGTGGTCGGTGTGGTGGTCAGTAGCAGTCTGGCGGGTGGTAGGTGTGGTTGTTGTCGTGTGGCGTGTGTAGTCGCGATTGTTGTTGGTCGTGTCCGGGTTGTGCGTGTTGGCGGGTGTTGTCGTTGTGTTGGTGTATGTTTGCGCGGTCGTATAGCTCAGTCGGTAGAGCGCAGTGCTAATAACGCTGTGGTCCTGGGTTCGAGCCCCAGTATGACCAATTCTATGCATTTTGCTTCACCTGCGTACCCACTCATCCCCCCTCCACACTCACTACACCACCACACCAACATGCTGCTGACACACGTGTGCCTTGTACCTGTCCATACTGTGAGATTGCCTGACCCGACAGACACCAGACACCTGTGCCCCCATGCGTACACACTGCACATGTCGTCTTCGCGTCTTCCTGGGGAACCAAGCCGCCCGACGTACTGTGGAACTGTGGGCATGCATTCTTGTTGCTGTGCAAGCTCACGCCAAATGAATAAAAAAATAAAATAAAATAAAAAAAAAGAAGAAGAATTGTGAGACGCCCCGATGTGGTGCCATGTGTTGTCTGTACGGGCTTGTTGATCAGCACCGGGCCCGATAGAGCTCGACACATGTGGGTCGACGACCTGGGCGTGGGATGGATGCCGAGTCACGTCCATCACATCAAAGAAAGGATTGTGTGACGGGGTGCAGGGCAGGGTGCAAGATGCAGCAGCATACACAATCAAGTCAATCAAGTCGAGGCAGTGCATATGCGGCAGTGTCGTGTCCAGTCGCCCACAAATCACTGCAAGAGGCGGTAGAGCGTGGTCAAAAGGGATACGGAGAGGTTCACGATGGCAAAGCGTCAATGGCAACAACTGGTACAGACGGGTAAAGCGAGGTGAGGTGAGGTGAGGTCACATGGAGCGATAGGTGGGGTCGCGTGACGCAACCGAGGGTGGTCGGTGTGGTGGTCAGTAGCAGTCTGGCGGGTGGTAGGTGTGGTTGTTGTCGTGTGGCGTGTGTAGTCGCGATTGTTGTTGGTCGTGTCCGGGTTGTGCGTGTTGGCGGGTGTTGTCGTTGTGTTGGTGTATGTTTGCGCGGTCGTATAGCTCAGTCGGTAGAGCGCAGTGCTAATAACGCTGTGGTCCTGGGTTCGAGCCCCAGTATGACCAATTCTATGCATTTTGCTTCACCTGCGTACCCACTCATCCCCCCTCCACACTCACTACACCACCACACCAACATGCTGCTGACACACGTGTGCCTTGTACCTGTCCATACTGTGAGATTGCCTGACCCGACAGACACCAGACACCTGTGCCCCCATGCGTACACACTGCACATGTCGTCTTCGCGTCTTCCTGGGGAACCAAGCCGCCCGACGTACTGTGGAACTGTGGGCATGCATTCTTGTTGCTGTGCAAGCTCACGCCAAATGAATAAAAATAAAATAAAATAAAAAGAAGAAGAATTGTGAGACGCCCCGATGTGGTGCCATGTGTTGTCTGTACGGGCTTGTTGATCAGCACCGGGCCCGATAGAGCTCGACACATGTGGGTCGACGACCTGGGCGTGGGATGGATGCCGAGTCACGTCCATCACATCAAAGAAAGGATTGTGTGACGGGGTGCAGGGCAGGGTGCAAGATGCAGCAGCATACACAATCAAGTCAATCAAGTCGAGGCAGTGCATATGCGGCAGTGTCGTGTCCAGTCGCCCACAAATCACTGCAAGAGGCGGTAGAGCGTGGTCAAAAGGGATACGGAGAGGTTCACGATGGCAAAGCGTCAATGGCAACAACTGGTACAGACGGGTAAAGCGAGGTGAGGTGAGGTGAGGTCACATGGAGCGATAGGTGGGGTCGCGTGACGCAACCGAGGGTGGTCGGTGTGGTGGTCAGTAGCAGTCTGGCGGGTGGTAGGTGTGGTTGTTGTCGTGTGGCGTGTGTAGTCGCGATTGTTGTTGGTCGTGTCCGGGTTGTGCGTGTTGGCGGGTGTTGTCGTTGTGTTGGTGTATGTTTGCGCGGTCGTATAGCTCAGTCGGTAGAGCGCAGTGCTAATAACGCTGTGGTCCTGGGTTCGAGCCCCAGTATGACCAATTCTATGCATTTTGCTTCACCTGCGTACCCACTCATCCCCCTCCACACTCACTACACCACCACACCAACATGCTGCTGACACACGTGTGCCTTGTACCTGTCCATACTGTGAGATTGCCTGACCCGACAGACACCAGACACCTGTGCCCCCATGCGTACACACTGCACATGTCGTCTTCGCGTCTTCCTGGGGAACCAAGCCGCCCGACGTACTGTGGAACTGTGGGCATGCATTCTTGTTGCTGTGCAAGCTCACGCCAAATGAATAAAAAAATAAAATAAAATAAAATAAAAAGAAGAAGAATTGTGAGACGCCCCGATGTGGTGCCATGTGTTGTCTGTACGGGCTTGTTGATCAGCACCGGGCCCGATAGAGCTCGACACATGTGGGTCGACGACCTGGGCGTGGGATGGATGCCGAGTCACGTCCATCACATCAAAGAAAGGATTGTGTGACGGGGTGCAGGGCAGGGTGCAAGATGCAGCAGCATACACAATCAAGTCAATCAAGTCGAGGCAGTGCATATGCGGCAGTGTCGTGTCCAGTCGCCCACAAATCACTGCAAGAGGCGGTAGAGCGTGGTCAAAAGGGATACGGAGAGGTTCACGATGGCAAAGCGTCAATGGCAACAACTGGTACAGACGGGTAAAGCGAGGTGAGGTGAGGTGAGGTCACATGGAGCGATAGGTGGGGTCGCGTGACGCAACCGAGGGTGGTCGGTGTGGTGGTCAGTAGCAGTCTGGCGGGTGGTAGGTGTGGTTGTTGTCGTGTGGCGTGTGTAGTCGCGATTGTTGTTGGTCGTGTCCGGGTTGTGCGTGTTGGGGGTGTTGTCGTTGTGTTGGTGTATGTTTGCGCGGTCGTATAGCTCAGTCGGTAGAGCGCAGTGCTAATAACGCTGTGGTCCTGGGTTCGAGCCCCAGTATGACCAATTCTATGCATTTTGCTTCACCTGCGTACCCACTCATCCCCCCTCCACACTCACTACACCACCACACCAACATGCTGCTGACACACGTGTGCCTTGTACCTGTCCATACTGTGAGATTGCCTGACCCGACAGACACCAGACACCTGTGCCCCCATGCGTACACACTGCACATGTCGTCTTCGCGTCTTCCTGGGGAACCAAGCCGCCCGACGTACTGTGGAACTGTGGGCATGCATTCTTGTTGCTGTGCAAGCTCACGCCAAATGAATAAAAAAAATAAAATAAAATAAAAAGAAGAAGAATTGTGAGACGCCCCGATGTGGTGCCATGTGTTGTCTGTACGGGCTTGTTGATCAGCACCGGGCCCGATAGAGCTCGACACATGTGGGTCGACGACCTGGGCGTGGGATGGATGCCGAGTCACGTCCATCACATCAAAGAAAGGATTGTGTGACGGGGTGCAGGGCAGGGTGCAAGATGCAGCAGCATACACAATCAAGTCAATCAAGTCGAGGCAGTGCATATGCGGCAGTGTCGTGTCCAGTCGCCCACAAATCACTGCAAGAGGCGGTAGAGCGTGGTCAAAAGGGATACGGAGAGGTTCACGATGGCAAAGCGTCAATGGCAACAACTGGTACAGACGGGTAAAGCGAGGTGAGGTGAGGTGAGGTCACATGGAGCGATAGGTGGGGTCGCGTGACGCAACCGAGGGTGGTCGGTGTGGTGGTCAGTAGCAGTCTGGCGGGTGGTAGGTGTGGTTGTTGTCGTGTGGCGTGTGTAGTCGCGATTGTTGTTGGTCGTGTCCGGGTTGTGCGTGTTGGCGGGTGTTGTCGTTGTGTTGGTGTATGTTTGCGCGGTCGTATAGCTCAGTCGGTAGAGCGCAGTGCTAATAACGCTGTGGTCCTGGGTTCGAGCCCCAGTATGACCAATTCTATGCATTTTGCTTCACCTGCGTACCCACTCATCCCCCCTCCACACTCACTACACCACCACACCAACATGCTGCTGACACACGTGTGCCTTGTACCTGTCCATACTGTGAGATTGCCTGACCCGACAGACACCAGACACCTGTGCCCCCATGCGTACACACTGCACATGTCGTCTTCGCGTCTTCCTGGGGAACCAAGCCGCCCGACGTACTGTGGAACTGTGGGCATGCATTCTTGTTGCTGTGCAAGCTCACGCCAAATGAATAAAAAATAAAATAAAATAAAATAAAAAAGAAGAAGAAGAATTGTAGACGCCCCGATGTGGTGCCATGTGTTGTCTGTACGGGCTTGTTGATCAGCACCGGGCCCGATAGAGCTCGACACATGCGGGTCGACGACCTGGGCGTGGGATGGATGCCGAGTCACGTCCATCACATCAAAGAAAGGATTGTGTGACGGGGTGCAGGGCAGGGTGCAAGATGCAGCAGCATACACAATCAAGTCAATCAAGTCGAGGCAGTGCATATGCGGCAGTGTCGTGTCCAGTCGCCCACAAATCACTGCAAGAGGCGGTAGAGCGTGGTCAAAAGGGATACGGAGAGGTTCACGATGGCAAAGCGTCAATGGCAACAACTGGTACAGACGGGTAAAGCGAGGTGAGGTGAGGTGAGGTCACATGGAGCGATAGGTGGGGTCGCGTGACGCAACCGAGGGTGGTCGGTGTGGTGGTCAGTAGCAGTCTGGCGGGTGGTAGGTGTGGTTGTTGTCGTGTGGCGTGTGTAGTCGCGATTGTTGTTGGTCGTGTCCGGGTTGTGCGTGTTGGCGGGTGTTGTCGTTGTGTTGGTGTATGTTTGCGCGGTCGTATAGCTCAGTCGGTAGAGCGCAGTGCTAATAACGCTGTGGTCCTGGGTTCGAGCCCCAGTATGACCAATTCTATGCATTTTGCTTCACCTGCGTACCCACTCATCCCCCCTCCACACTCACTACACCACCACACCAACATGCTGCTGACACACGTGTGCCTTGTACCTGTCCATACTGTGAGATTGCCTGACCCGACAGACACCAGACACCTGTGCCCCCATGCGTACACACTGCACATGTCGTCTTCGCGTCTTCCTGGGGAACCAAGCCGCCCGACGTACTGTGGAACTGTGGGCATGCATTCTTGTTGCTGTGCAAGCTCACGCCAAATGAATAAAAAAAAATAAAAAATAAAATAAAAAGAAGAAGAATTGTGAGACGCCCCGATGTGGTGCCATGTGTTGTCTGTACGGGCTTGTTGATCAGCACCGGGCCCGATAGAGCTCGACACATGTGGGTCGACGACCTGGGCGTGGGATGGATGCCGAGTCACGTCCATCACATCAAAGAAAGGATTGTGTGACGGGGTGCAGGGCAGGGTGCAAGATGCAGCAGCATACACAATCAAGTCAATCAAGTCGAGGCAGTGCATATGCGGCAGTGTCGTGTCCAGTCGCCCACAAATCACTGCAAGAGGCGGTAGAGCGTGGTCAAAAGGGATACGGAGAGGTTCACGATGGCAAAGCGTCAATGGCAACAACTGGTACAGACGGGTAAAGCGAGGTGAGGTGAGGTGAGGTCACATGGAGCGATAGGTGGGGTCGCGTGACGCAACCGAGGGTGGTCGGTGTGGTGGTCAGTAGCAGTCTGGCGGGTGGTAGGTGTGGTTGTTGTCGTGTGGCGTGTGTAGTCGCGATTGTTGTTGGTCGTGTCCGGGTTGTGCGTGTTGGCGGGTGTTGTCGTTGTGTTGGTGTATGTTTGCGCGGTCGTATAGCTCAGTCGGTAGAGCGCAGTGCTAATAACGCTGTGGTCCTGGGTTCGAGCCCCAGTATGACCAATTCTATGCATTTTGCTTCACCTGCGTACCCACTCATCCCCCTCCACACTCACTACACCACCACACCAACATGCTGCTGACACACGTGTGCCTTGTACCTGTCCATACTGTGAGATTGCCTGACCCGACAGACACCAGACACCTGTGCCCCCATGCGTACACACTGCACATGTCGTCTTCGCGTCTTCCTGGGGAACCAAGCCGCCCGACGTACTGTGGAACTGTGGGCATGCATTCTTGTTGCTGTGCAAGCTCACGCCAAATGAATAAAAAAAAAATAAAATAAAATAAAAAGAAGAAGAATTGTGAGACGCCCCGATGTGGTGCCATGTGTTGTCTGTACGGGCTTGTTGATCAGCACCGGGCCCGATAGAGCTCGACACATGTGGGTCGACGACCTGGGCGTGGGATGGATGCCGAGTCACGTCCATCACATCAAAGAAAGGATTGTGTGACGGGGTGCAGGGCAGGGTGCAAGATGCAGCAGCATACACAATCAAGTCAATCAAGTCGAGGCAGTGCATATGCGGCAGTGTCGTGTCCAGTCGCCCACAAATCACTGCAAGAGGCGGTAGAGCGTGGTCAAAAGGGATACGGAGAGGTTCACGATGGCAAAGCGTCAATGGCAACAACTGGTACAGACGGGTAAAGCGAGGTGAGGTGAGGTGAGGTCACATGGAGCGATAGGTGGGGTCGCGTGACGCAACCGAGGGTGGTCGGTGTGGTGGTCAGTAGCAGTCTGGCGGGTGGTAGGTGTGGTTGTTGTCGTGTGGCGTGTGTAGTCGCGATTGTTGTTGGTCGTGTCCGGGTTGTGCGTGTTGGCGGGTGTTGTCGTTGTGTTGGTGTATGTTTGCGCGGTCGTATAGCTCAGTCGGTAGAGCGCAGTGCTAATAACGCTGTGGTCCTGGGTTCGAGCCCCAGTATGACCAATTCTATGCATTTTGCTTCACCTGCGTACCCACTCATCCCCCTCCACACTCACTACACCACCACACCAACATGCTGCTGACACACGTGTGCCTTGTACCTGTCCATACTGTGAGATTGCCTGACCCGACAGACACCAGACACCTGTGCCCCCATGCGTACACACTGCACATGTCGTCTTCGCGTCTTCCTGGGGAACCAAGCCGCCCGACGTACTGTGGAACTGTGGGCATGCATTCTTGTTGCTGTGCAAGCTCACGCCAAATGAATAAAAAATAAAATAAAATAAAATAAAAAAAGAAGAAGAATTGTGAGACGCCCCGATGTGGTGCCATGTGTTGTCTGTACGGGCTTGTTGATCAGCACCGGGCCCGATAGAGCTCGACACATGTGGGTCGACGACCTGGGCGTGGGATGGATGCCGAGTCACGTCCATCACATCAAAGAAAGGATTGTGTGACGGGGTGCAGGGCAGGGTGCAAGATGCAGCAGCATACACAATCAAGTCAATCAAGTCGAGGCAGTGCATATGCGGCAGTGTCGTGTCCAGTCGCCCACAAATCACTGCAAGAGGCGGTAGAGCGTGGTCAAAAGGGATACGGAGAGGTTCACGATGGCAAAGCGTCAATGGCAACAACTGGTACAGACGGGTAAAGCGAGGTGAGGTGAGGTGAGGTCACATGGAGCGATAGGTGGGGTCGCGTGACGCAACCGAGGGTGGTCGGTGTGGTGGTCAGTAGCAGTCTGGCGGGTGGTAGGTGTGGTTGTTGTCGTGTGGCGTGTGTAGTCGCGATTGTTGTTGGTCGTGTCCGGGTTGTGCGTGTTGGCGGGTGTTGTCGTTGTGTTGGTGTATGTTTGCGCGGTCGTATAGCTCAGTCGGTAGAGCGCAGTGCTAATAACGCTGTGGTCCTGGGTTCGAGCCCCAGTATGACCAATTCTATGCATTTTGCTTCACCTGCGTACCCACTCATCCCCCCTCCACACTCACTACACCACCACACCAACATGCTGCTGACACACGTGTGCCTTGTACCTGTCCATACTGTGAGATTGCCTGACCCGACAGACACCAGACACCTGTGCCCCCATGCGTACACACTGCACATGTCGTCTTCGCGTCTTCCTGGGGAACCAAGCCGCCCGACGTACTGTGGAACTGTGGGCATGCATTCTTGTTGCTGTGCAAGCTCACGCCAAATGAATAAAAAAAAATAAAATAAAATAAAAAGAAGAAGAATTGTGAGACGCCCCGATGTGGTGCCATGTGTTGTCTGTACGGGCTTGTTGATCAGCACCGGGCCCGATAGAGCTCGACACATGTGGGTCGACGACCTGGGCGTGGGATGGATGCCGAGTCACGTCCATCACATCAAAGAAAGGATTGTGTGACGGGGTGCAGGGCAGGGTGCAAGATGCAGCAGCATACACAATCAAGTCAATCAAGTCGAGGCAGTGCATATGCGGCAGTGTCGTGTCCAGTCGCCCACAAATCACTGCAAGAGGCGGTAGAGCGTGGTCAAAAGGGATACGGAGAGGTTCACGATGGCAAAGCGTCAATGGCAACAACTGGTACAGACGGGTAAAGCGAGGTGAGGTGAGGTGAGGTCACATGGAGCGATAGGTGGGGTCGCGTGACGCAACCGAGGGTGGTCGGTGTGGTGGTCAGTAGCAGTCTGGCGGGTGGTAGGTGTGGTTGTTGTCGTGTGGCGTGTGTAGTCGCGATTGTTGTTGGTCGTGTCCGGGTTGTGCGTGTTGGCGGGTGTTGTCGTTGTGTTGGTGTATGTTTGCGCGGTCGTATAGCTCAGTCGGTAGAGCGCAGTGCTAATAACGCTGTGGTCCTGGGTTCGAGCCCCAGTATGACCAATTCTATGCATTTTGCTTCACCTGCGTACCCACTCATCCCCCCTCCACACTCACTACACCACCACACCAACATGCTGCTGACACACGTGTGCCTTGTACCTGTCCATACTGTGAGATTGCCTGACCCGACAGACACCAGACACCTGTGCCCCCATGCGTACACACTGCACATGTCGTCTTCGCGTCTTCCTGGGGAACCAAGCCGCCGACGTA
>JAKVDI010000244.1:0-25428 GCA_022836835.1 Pythium insidiosum | reverse complement strand
CCCTAAACCCTAAACCCTAAACCCTAAACCCTAAACCCTAAACCCTAAACCCTAAACCCTAAACCTAAACCCTAAACCCTAAACCCTAAACCCTAAACCCTAAACCCTAAACCCTAAACCCTAAACCCTAAACCCTAAACCCTAAACCCTAAACCCTAAACCCTAAACCCTAAACCCTAAACCCTAAACCCTAAACCCTAAACCCTAAACCCCCCCTAAACCCTAAACCCTAAACCCTAAACCCTAAACCCTAAACCCTAAACCCTAAACCCTAAACCCTAAACCCTAAACCCTAAACCCTAAACCCTAAACCCTAAACCCTAAACCCCAAACCCTAAACCCTAAACCCTAAACCCTGAACTCTGTTGAGCCACGGGATTCGTCGAAACGTCTTCCAATTCTGGATGACAATTCTGGATTACAATTCGGAGGGACAATTCAAACAAGATTTTTAAGTCGAGTGACTGTCATTTCGCAATCTTTCGTGATCCACTCAGGTGGGTTTGTTTTCGTTGTTAAACCCTCTGTGTCTAATTCTTCATTTTGCAACAGATCCAGACCGCATACGTCAGACGCGCGATGCGGCATCAGTATGTCGGCCAGCCGCCACGCGCAGGGACTCGCCGATTCTCCTCCGGAGAGGATCTAGCCCTCCCTGCACGTGGCGCAAAGGCGGTCAGTGCGTCATCCGGACGCCTCGTGCTTGTAAGGAGGGAGTACCAGTGACGTTCGTACGGCACAAGGAAACCACCGGCATGGGCGTTTGGAAGAAAGCACAGCATACAGGTGCTCCTTGTGCCGCTTGATAGTGTGTGATGGAGATGGTGGTCACACTGAAGATGCCCGGCACCTAGGGTGAAGCGCTAGCGCTTGACTTGCCAACGCAATAGCGATTACGCTGTCGACGGCGTTAGTGGTGGTGGTTGCGATGCTGGGTGGTGTGGCGATAACAATGGAGCTGCCGGTGGCAATGTTTGCACTCTCGAAATCGATGGTCGGTGGTGTGGCGATGGCAATGGGACTCCCGATGGCGACGTTTGCGCTCTAGAATGCGATGGACGGATGTGGTATCGACACTGAAGATGCCAAACACCGAGGGTGAGGTGCTAGGGTATGCCTTGCCAATGCTATGCAATTGCGATTACGCTGTTGACGGCGATAATTGTGGTGGTTGCGACGCTAGTTGGCGTGGCGATAGCAATGGGACTCCGATGGCGACGTTTGCGCTCTAGAATGCGATGGACGGATGTGGTATCAACACTGAAGATGCCAAACCACTAGGGTGAGGTGCTAGGGTATGCCTTGCCAATGCTATGCAATTGCGATTACGCTGTTGACGGCGATAATTGTGGTGGTTGCGACGCTAGTTGGCGTCGCGATGACAATGGAGCTCCCGGTGGCGATGTTTGCGCTCTCCAAGGCGATGGGCGGATGTGGTTGACACGTTTATGACCGATTCAGGATGACCAACCATTTTCTCGTACCCTCCGACGTGGCCAGCTGCCGTTCATTCTGCGTTTTTCGACATGGTGACAAGGTCGAGTTTTGCTCGGACGCGGTCTCAAACGGGAAGACGGTCAGTCACGCGGACCCGTCCAGTGTCGCGCCCGTCGACGAAGAAGAAGGCTCGCTCTCGCGAGTATGTTGTCTCGGAACTGCTGGACACGAAGGTCGTCTCGGTTAATGGTCGCGATTCTCGTCTTTTTCTTGTGTCATGGGAGGGATATGATGACCAAACATGGGAGCCTGAGCTCAATCTGCCATCAGATCTCGTTGCTGAGTTTTGCAGAGCGACGCTAGAGTCAACGACAGCAAGTCCGATCTCTCAACAGCTCACGCTTGTCGAATGAGACCTAACAGCTACGCCCGCGTCTCCCCCTAGTGACAAAGCAACCGACGAGTTCGATGTGGAAAAGCTCTTGAAGAAGCGAACGACCACCAAGGATGGAGTTACAGTGACCGAGTATCTCGTCGCTTGGCTAGGCTTCGACGACCAGACGTGGGAGCCCGAGGGGAATCTGCCGGAGTCCTCGGTGAAGGCGTATCATGACGAGATGGAGCGCGAGCGAACCCAGGCTGAGGGTGAGACGTCCGAACAAAACAAGATTCAAGTCTGCGCAACGTTCGATGAGGGTCCCGATGGTGTTGGACGATCGTGCAATCGATGTGGGAAGCCGATGCATCACTTCTGTGCGAACGACGTTTGCAAGGCCCTGTCGTTGAAGGACACAAGTGGCAACGACATCACCGAGTTTCCATGCGACGCTTGCTACTGCAGCGCGGCATGCTACAATCGTCATGTTGGTGAGATTCGAGCCGCCACGCGGAAGAGGTTGGTTCGCGACCCCGTCAGCGATTCCGACTTTGACGACCTCGAGGACGATGACCCACCGACGCCGCAGCCCAAGCGCAGGACATCGAACAAGTCTAGGGCTCTCAACAGCTCACGCTTGTCGAATGAGACCTAACAGCTACGCCCGCGTCTCCCCCTAGTGACAAAGCAACCGACGAGTTCGATGTGGAAAAGCTCTTGAAGAAGCGAACGACCACCAAGGATGGAGTTACAGTGACCGAGTATCTCGTCGCTTGGCTAGGCTTCGACGACCAGACGTGGGAGCCCGAGGGGAATCTGCCGGAGTCCTCGGTGAAGGCGTATCATGACGAGATGGAGCGCGAGCGAACCCAGGCTGAGGGTGAGACGTCCGAACAAAACAAGATTCAAGTCTGCGCAACTGCGTGAGGGTCCCGATGGTGTTGGAAGATCGTGCATCGATGTGGGAAGCCGATGCATCACTTCTGTGCGAACGACGTTTGCAAGGCCCTGTCGTTGAAGGACACAAGTGGCAACGACATCACCGAGTTTCCAGGCGACGCTTGCTACTGCAGCGCGGCATGCTACAATCGTCGTGTTGGTGCGATTCGAGCCGCCAAGCGGAAGAGGTTGGTTCGCGATCCCGTTAGCGATTCCGACTTTGACGACCTCGAGGACGATGACCCACCGACGCCGCAGCCCAAGCGCAGGACATCGAACAAGTCCGTTCCGTCGCCTCGGAAGACACCAACCAAGCCCATTCCATCACCTCGAAAATCACCAAGAAAGTCTATCCAGTCGCCCCTGGAGCCTCCGGTCGTTCAGGAGCTTCGTCGTCGCATGGCCGCCTAAGCCCAAGAGTACTCCTGTCAAGCCAAAGGCGTCACCGCCAGCCAAGACTCGCGACCCGTTGGTGGGTCGCATGGTTTCGTATTGCTGCGATCAAGAGGAGTGGATGCCGACGAAGCTCTACAAGGATGTCGGTGGTCTATTCCTCTCAGGTCGCGTGCATGTAGCGAAGTCTGTCAAGGGCGAGAAGCGTGGTGGTCCGGCATACGAGATTCGGTGGACGGTCACCAACTTCCAGTCGAAGATGTACACGCATCGCGTCTCGCGTGAGGTTGTCGAACGTGGTATCAAGAACTACGAAACCCTCAGCGGAAGCACTCTCAACAAGGCGACATGGAAGCACATCTGTGAAGTCCCGTCGGCAGAAGCGATGGTTGACTGCGAGAACCTCGACGACTACGTGGTTCTCGATGGAAGTTCGGATCTTTTCGTAACCAAGACCCCGCTCCCATCGAATTGCAGATGGTCGAGCAGATTACGAAGCTCGACTTCAAGCCGGCAAGAAGATGAGCGAGCCTTCAGATCTGTACACTCATCGGATGGGACAACAGAGACTAAGGTAATAAAGGACAAGAAGCATCTTTTCAACAGCTTCCTCAAGTTTTCTTGCGTATTTGCCGTTGGCGTTTTGGAAGATTGTGGTGAACGAGACCAACGCGTATGCGGCTACGGACAAGGGAAAACTGTCACTCTGATGAGATGTTGCGTTTCTTCGGCATCATGTTCTACATGATCGTGGACAAGGGCGAGTACTCCAACTACTGGGGAATCAAGCGGAAGACGAGATTTTTGGCGTCACCTCGACATTCGAGAACTTCATGACGTTGAAGCGCTTCCAGTTCATCCGCAAGAACCTGTGCTTCAGGCACAAGGTTACACCGAGCAGCTGAAGAAGGATCCTGTCGCCCGAATCCGACCGCTCCTAAGCATGCTCAAGTATACAAGCACCAATACGTCGTGTTGGGAAGAAACGTCGCCGTCGACGAGTCAAGCATCGCGTGTCGTTCGAAGTTTGGTCGCCACCTCATCGTGTACAACTCATCGAAGCCGACCGGGAAGTTCCACTTCAAGATCTACGCGTGTTGTTGTGCTACAACTTGGCTCATGGTTGGTTTCCGACTCCACTGCGCAAGCGACATGGAAGATCGATTGAAGGGCGTGATCGACACCGACAAGGCCAAGTATCTCGACGACCGCCTTCAGTTTTCGTCCAACATTCGTCAGATCGTTCTCGAAGTTACTCAGCCCCTCCATAACACCAAGCGGGTGGTAAACACGGATAATTTTTACACGTCTGTGACTTTGCTACTTAGTCTTCGTGATGTGGGATGTACGGTCGAGGCACCATCCGCGAGAACTCCGCTTGTTTCCCAAGGCACACATGTTTGCGAAGAAGTCAAACGAGCCGCGTGGCTCATCGCTTCAAGGTGTGAGCAAGTCGGGACAGATGGTTGCGGCGTCCTGGATGGATGGCTCGGTCGTCAACATCTGTCGAATGCGGACTCATCAGGAATGGGTGAAGTGACTCGGCTTATTGGTAAAAACCATGTCAGCTACCCAGCACCGAAGTGTGTCGCCGAGTACAACAAGCACATGCAAGGAGTCGATCGTCTAGATCAGCCGAGCGAAGTACTCTTTGGCAGACGGACACTCGATGCAAAAGTGGCACAAGAAGCTTGCGCTCGCTTTCATCGACATCGCGCGTGTGAACGCCTATGTCACGAAGTGCATGGTGGACGAGTCCGACAAGATCTCCGCAACCAGCATCGGCAGTTCATGATCGATCTCGCATCGGAACTGATCTCCGGGAAGTGGAAGGAGACAGCCGAAGATGATGGTTTGCTCTTCGCCGACGACATCAGCCATTCATCGTCACAGTCGACTACCAGCTCGCCCAAGGTGATGTCGCCATACGTCGCGCCGTGCGACTTCACGTTGTCCAAGGTCAAGTTTCCAAGCGGCACGCGCGGCAAACGTGGATGCAAGGTGTGCATGTTTGAAGGACGACCGTGGACCATGAAGACTCTCTACTGCATCAGCACAACATCTGCGTTTGCACAGAGCTGTATCCTCCAGAGAGCTCCAGCGTCATCTGTCCTCGCTCTGACTGGACATGCTGGCAAAAGTTCCACGACTACTACTTGCCGCGCGGTGTCTTCAACGAGAAGGGTCGAATCAAGCGCTCGTCGAAGATTTTTCAAGCGAGACGTCAACTCGCACTCGACACGTTGTCGAGTCAGGTCGAGTCAAGCCAGCAACCAGAGAGCCCGCCAACACTCATCTTCAGCCCATTCGATGGGTTGACAGCGAACGCAGTGCAAGACGAACAAGGTATGTTCAGCCCGTCAGCACATGACAACAGCTTCGGCCAAGAATCGGTAAGTCTACAAGAGATCTTTAGTCCACGGGAGTTGGCATCCAGCATTTTCTCGTCTGACTTCGACGGCGGATACACTGCGGGACGCGAATCGATTGCGCATGCATCTGACGCTAGTGATGCGTATATAGTTCAACTCTAAGCGTCAATACACATTTGTTTTTTATTACTTCTTTTCGCTGCGTTCATCTCATCTCTACCTCCGTCATCTCGCGCATCTTGTTACAGCTCCAGCGGCATGACCATGCTATCGGGTGCGAACATCCTCTGTTTGAAGCATTGGTGTTGCACGATCGTGTTGAATATTTGGAGTCAGCGTGCTTAGCCAGCTGCCCATGCGCCTCGTTCTACTTGGACCATGTACATAAAGCCGCAAGTAACTCCACGATTCAAATCTCAAGGAGCAAGTTGGTCACCTTATGCAACGTCACCCGCGGCTGCCTTACCTCGATAGCATGTAGTTTTCCGTGTTTTCCGTAGTATACGACGTAGTTTTCAATCTTCGCTCGAGAAACTGAAATCTTTCGCCATGTGGTGCATTTCTATTGGTCTAAAATGTGCGAAAAGTGGTCATTCTGCGCACTTTATATGCGCATATAATTCGATAGTGAAACGTAAAATGACGATAAAGTGGTCATTATACGCGATTCGGCAACGAAAGGGTTAATCGCGGAACCCCAGTATAAATATATGATGAGATACTAAGATAGAGTGAGAAACTGTCATATATATGGATAATATCCACATCCCTGTCAGGATACTGAAAAAGAGTAGTAAATGTTCATGTATTCAGATATTATCACGATATTGAAAAATGCACTGTGTTAAGCAAGTGGTTCCGCACGGCAAACAACACAAGGGACTCCTGTGTGGTGGCGGTTGCGGTTGATGGCTTCAAGTCGGCGTAGACAAGGCTCGCATGTTGAGTGCGAGCAACGCCAGAAGCGCACTGCCGTGTCTTCATCGTCAAGGCACACGGGGCAATACGTCCGTTGCTGCTGCGAGTCATCGTCATCGTCCGAATCGATGATGATGACGTCGCGCGCTTGTGCGATCACCGGTTGGCGTCGCTGATAGGGAGCCGCACGCACACCATGCGACTGGTGTGGTGCTGGCTTTCTCGCCAGCAGCTCGACAATAATGCCGGCCTGCGTACACTTGCGTGTCGCCATGTGCCGGTGCAAGCTGCTCGTGGCGAGAGAGCAGCCGCATCGCGGGCACGTGATGCGCGGTGGTGTCTCCATGTTGCCTTTAGTGTTCTGGTTGTTGTGTGTGTTGAGGACTGAGTGTGTGAGAGCCTGTGTCTGAGCCGAACATAGCGTGTGTGGTCGTCGGCAGCGTAACTATAGTATCCAATTATATTTGGATCAGCCGCACCCAATTATAACCCAATCTTTCTAAAAAAACCCAATTATCTAGCATAATTTCTCCACGTTCGCAAATGACTGTGAGTGGCGACGCCACCCCTGGTTAGTTGTGAGGCCGCCATTGAATGGCTGAAGAGGAATTTCGGGTTCCGATTCAACGTCAGTCTAGGAATCAAGTCAAGAAGAAGTAAGTGATGTCGAGCCGATCAAGTCTATTGGTATTCGGGACGACGAAGACAACAGTCTACATGCGCCAAGTGCCTCTTTTCTTGATCGACTCCACGACACGTGGTAAATTACGGAGTAAGGTTTCCTATCTCTGTCCTGAAAGCGACCGTAGTGAACAGTCGCTCTGGGGAGGGGTTACTCCTCTCTCCGAAATACGATGTAACCCTTTCCTTCACACTGTTTTGTCTTGATCCTAGTATACTGCAGTTGCCATAGTTGAGGGTTTAAAAGACGATAGTTAAGGGCTCAAATGACGATAAAGTGGTCATGTAACCCTTTCGTTGCCACTGTTTTGTCTTGATTCTAGTATACTGCAATTTCCATAGTTAAGGGCTTAAATGACGATAAAGTGGTCATTTAAGGCCGTTTTCTGATCGTCCTTTCTGCTTTTTTGAGGCGGATTTTTCGGAGATATTAGTATAATGACCGAATTGTGGTCATTTTAGGCCATTTCCGAACGTACTTTTTGTATAAGGTTCCGTACCGGAATAAAAGTATCAAGGGAATGGGGCTCGTATGTTTTAATAAAAGCCTCTATGAATTGAATTTCTTTATCTTATAGAGGTTTGTATTCATTTTTGGTAGACAAAATGCCCAGTCTCGCCAGTATGGCGAGGCGGAGAGCGACCTCACATAGCTCTAGACGGTCACCCACATCGGGTCCAATGAGAATGTGATCATCGACCTAGCAGAAGAACGGGCTGCTGTCAACGAAGTCGCAGCCGTACCGCGCAGGATGTGCTGGGCTTCCAGTATATTTGGTGCCATGCTGCCGAGTCCGTCGGCGGCACCTGCCAACTATGCCAGGCTGTGGCGATGCTGGGCTGAGGTGGGCAGGTGGAGATAACCAGCAGATCCGTCAAGTGACGCCAGCACTGTTTTGAGCTGGGCCGTCACTGAGTGGGCTGTCGGGACGCAGGCTCAAAGGGCTTTCTCTGCGCACCAGGAACGAGATCGCAGAACCAAAGACGCCGTGGTGGGAGCGGATAACCGGTACACCGAAACGGAAGGGCGATATCCGCGACGAACGCGTTGAGAGACGGAATGTAAGTATAGATGCCGACCGTCACCCCAGAGACCGCCGGAGGGCACACACATAAACGATCGAACGACTGGATCCAGCGACGCTTGCATGAAGTGGGTGTGATAGGATTGGGCACATTGGTCTCCGTCGGACGGACACCCACGCGCCGAGATGAACTGAAGGGAATGTGTTGGTGCGTTTGGATGATGTGTGTCGTGTTGGTGACAGGTTGCGCCGTGTATGCGGATCGTGTTGGTGTACTTTCCTGTGGTCGGAAGGGTCGTGACGGCTGTTTCTGACTGTCTCGGACGTCTTACGACGGTTTGCTACCTTTTGCTACCTTTTGCTACCTTTTGCGACTGCATCTAACGTATGCGCTGGAACGTGTCCGCGATGCATGTGGTGTTGGTGGCAGGCTGCGACGTGTATGCGGATCGTGTTGGTGTACTTTCCTGTGGTCGGAAGGGTCGTGACGGCTGTTTCTGACTGTCTCGGACGTCTTACGACGGTTTGCTACCTTTTGCTACCTTTTGCTACCATTTGCTACCATTTGCTACTTTTGCTACCTTTTGCTACCTTTTGCTACCTTTTGCTACCATTTGCTACCATTTGCTACCTTTTGCGACTGCATCTAACGTATGCGCTGGAACGTGTCCGCGATGCGTGTGGTGTTGGTGGCAGGCTGCGACGTGTATACGGATCGTGTTGGTGTACTTTCCTGTGGTCGGAAGGGTCGTGACGGCTGTTTCTGACTGTCTCGGACGTCTTACGACGGTTTGCTACCTTTTGCTACCTTTGCTACCTTTTGCTACCTTTTTGCTACCTTTTGCTACCTTTTGCTACCTTTTGCTGCTTTGCCTTTCCTACCTTTTGCTACCTTTTGCTACTTTTGCGACTGCATCTAACGTATGCGCTGGAACGTGTCCGCGATGCATGTGGTGTTGGTGGCAGGCTGCGAGTGTATGCGGATCGTGTTGGTGTACTTTCCTGTGGTCGGAAGGGGTCGTGACGGCTGTTTCTGACTGTCTCGGACGTCTTACGACGGTTTGCTAACCTTTTGCTACTTTTGCTACCATTTGCTACCTTTTGCTACCTTTTGCTACCTTTTGCTACCATTTGCTACTTTGCGACTGCATCTAACGTATGCGCTGGAAACGTGTCCGCGATGCGTGTGGTGTTGGTGGCAGGCTGCGACGTGTATGCGGATCGTGTTGGTGTATTTCCTGTGGTCGGAAGGGTCGTGACGGCTGTTTCTGACTGTCTCGGACGTCTTACGACGGTTTGCTACCTTTTGTACCTTTTGCTACCTTTTGCTACCTTTTGCTCCTTTGCTACTTTTGCTACCTTTTGCTACCTTTTGCTGCCTTTCGCTACTTATGCTACCTTTTGCTACCTTTTGCGACTGCATCTAACGTATGCGCTGGAACGTGTCCGCGATGCGTGTGGTGTAGGTGGCAGGCGGCGACGTGTATGCGGATCGTGTTGGTGTATTTCCTGTGGTCGGAAGGGTCGTGACGGCTGTTTCTGACTGTCTCGGACGTCTTACGACGGTTTGCTACTTTTGCTACCATTTGCTACCATTTGTACCTTTTGCTACTTTTGCTACCTTTTGCTACCTTTTGCTACCTTTTGCTACCTTTTGCTGCCTTTCCTCTTTTGCTACTCTTTTGCTACTTTTGCGACTGCATCTAACGTATGCGCTGGAAACGTGTCCGCGATGCATGTGGTGTTGGTGGCAGGCTGCGAGTGTATGCGGATCGTGTTGGTGTACTTTCCTGTGGTCGAAGGGTCGTGACGGCTGTTCTGACTGTCTCGGACGTTACGACGGTTTGCTACCTTTTGCTACCTTTTGCTCCTTTTGCTACCTTTTGCTCTTTTGTACCTTTTGCTACCTTTTGCGACTGCATCTAACGTATGGCTGGAACGTGTCCGCGATGCGTGTGGTGTTGGTGCAGGCTGCTGCGACGTGTATACGGATCGTGTTGGTGTACTTTCCTGTGGTCGGAAGGGTCGTGACGGCTGTTTCTGACTGTCTCGGACGTCTTACGACGGTTTGCTACCTTTTGCTACCTTTTGCTACCTTTTGCTACCTTTTGCTACCATTTGCTACCTTTTGCTACCTTATGATACCTTTTGCTACCTTTTGCTACCTTTTGCTACCTTTTGCGACTGCATCTAACGTATGCGCTGAAACGTGTCCGCGATGCGTGTGGTGTTGGTGGCAGGCTGCGACGTGTATGCGGATCGTGTTGGTGTACTTTCCTGTGGTCGGAAGGGTCGTGACGGCTGTTTCTGACTGTCTCGGACGTCTTACGACGGTTTGCTACCTTTTGCTACCTTTTGCTACCTTTTGCTACCTTTTGCTACCTTATGCTACCTTTTGCTACCTTTTGCGACTGCATCTAACGTATGCGCTGGAACGTGTCCGCGATGCGTGTGGTGTAGGTGGCAGGCTGCGACGTGTATGCGGATCGTGTTGGTGTACTTTCCTGTGGTCGGAAGGGTCGTGACGGCTGTTTCTGACTGTCTCGGACGTCTTACGACGGTTTGCTACCTTTTGCTACCTTTTGCTACCTTTTGCTACCTTTTGCTACCTTTTGCTACCCTTTGCTACCTTTTGCTACCTTTTGCTACCTTTTGCTGCCTTTCGCTACCTTTTGCTACCTTTTGCTACCTTTTGCGACTGCATCTAACGTATGCGCTGGAACGTGTCCGCGATGCATGTGTGTTGGTGGCAGGCTGCGACGTGTATGCGGATCGTGTTGGTGTACTTTCCTGTGGTCGGAAGGGTCGTGACGGCTGTTTCTGACTGTCTCGGACGTCTTACGACGGTTTGCTACCTTTTGCTACCTTTTGCTACCTTTTGTACCTTTTGCTACCTTATGTACCTTTTGCTACCTTTTGCGACTGCATATAACGTATGCGCTGGAACGTGTCCGCGATGCGTGTGTGTAGGTGGCAGGCTGCGACGTGTATGCGGATCGTGTTGTACTTTCCTGTGGTCGGAAGGGTCGTGACGGCTGTTTCTGACTGTCTCGGACGTCTTACGACGGTTTGCTACCTTTTGCTACCTTTTGCTACCTTTTGCTACTTATGTACCTTTTGCTACCATTTGCTACCTTTTGCTACCATTTGCTACCTTTTGCTACCTTTTGTACCTTTTGCTACTTTTGCTACTTTTGCTACCTTTTGCTGCCTTTCGCTACCTTTGCTACCTTTTGCTACCTTTTGCGACTGCATCTAACGTATGCGCTGGAACGTGTCCGCGATGCATGTGGTGTTGGTGGCAGGCTGCGACGTGTATGCGGATCGTGTTGGTGTACTTTCCTGTGGTCGGAAGGGTCGTGACGGCTGTTTCTGACTGTCTCGGACGTCTTACGACGGTTTGCTACCTTTTGCTACATTTGCTACCATTTGCTACCTTTTGCTAACCTTTTGCTACCTTTTGCTACCTTTTGCTACCTTTTGCTACCATTTGCTACCTTTTGCTACCTTATGTACTTTGCGACTGCTTCTGACGTTGCGCTGGAACGTGTCCGCGATGCATGTGGTGTTGGTGGCAGGCTGCGACGTGTATGCGGATCGTGTTGGTGTACTTTCCTGTGGTCGGAAGGGTCGTGACGGCTGTTTCTGACTGTCTCGGACGTCTTACGACGGTTTGCTACCTTTTGCTACCTTTTGCTACCTTTTGCTACCTTTTGCTACCTTTTGCTACCTTTTGCTACCTTTTGCTACCTTTTGCTACCTTTTGCTACCTTTTGCTACCTTTCGCTACCTTTTGCTACCTTTTGCTACCTTTTGCGACTGCATCTAACGTATGCGCTGGAACGTGTCCGCGATGCATGTGGTGTTGGTGGCAGGCTGCGACGTGTATGCGGATCGTGTTGGTGTACTTTCCTGTGGTCGGAAGGGTCGTGACGGCTGTTTCTGACTGTCTCGGACGTCTTACGACGGTTTGCTACCTTTTGCTACCTTTTGCTACCTTTTGCTACCTTTTGCTACCTTTTGCTACCTTATGCTACCTTTTGCTACCTTTTGCGACTGCATCTAACGTATGCGCTGGAACGTGTCCGCGATGCGTGTGGTGTTGGTGGCAGGCTGCGACGTGTATGCGGATCGTGTTGGTGTACTTTCCTGTGGTCGGAAGGGTCGTGACGGCTGTTTCTGACTGTCTCGGACGTCTTACGACGGTTTGCTACCTTTTGCTACCTTTTGCTACCTTTTGCTACCTTATGCTACCTTTTGCTACCATTTGCTACCTTTTGCTACCATTTGCTACCTTTTGCTACCTTTTGCTACCTTTTGCTACCTTTTGCTACCTTTTGCTACCTTTTGCTACCTTTCGCTACCTTTTGCTACCTTTTGCTACCTTTTGCGACTGCATCTAACGTATGCGCTGGAACGTGTCCGCGATGCGTGTGGTGTTGGTGGCAGGCTGCGACGTGTATGCGGATCGTGTTGGTGTACTTTCCTGTGGTCGGAAGGGTCGTGACGGCTGTTTCTGACTGTCTCGGACGTCTTACGACGGTTTGCTACCTTTTGCTACCTTTTGCTACCATTTGCTACCTTTTGCTACCTTTTGCTACCTTTTGCTACCTTTTGCTACCTTTTGCTACCATTTGCTACCTTTTGCTACCTTATGCTACCTTTTGCGACTGCTTCTGACGTATGCGCTGGAACGTGTCCGCGATGCATGTGGTGTTGGTGGCAGGCTGCGACGTGTATGCGGATCGTGTTGGTGTACTTTCCTGTGGTCGGAAGGGTCGTGACGGCTGTTTCTGACTGTCTCGGACGTCTTACGACGGTTTGCTACCTTTTGCTACCTTTTGCTACCTTTTGCTACCTTTTGCTACCTTTTGCTACCTTTTGCTACCTTTTGCTACCTTTTGCTACCTTTTGCTACCTTTTGCTGCCTTTCGCTACTTTTTGCTACCTTTTGCTACCTTTTGCGACTGCATCTAACGTATGCGCTGGAACGTGTCCGCGATGCATGTGGTGTTGGTGGCAGGCTGCGACGTGTATGCGGATCGTGTTGGTGTACTTTCCTGTGGTCGGAAGGGTCGTGACGGCTGTTTCTGACTGTCTCGGACGTCTTACGACGGTTTGCTACCTTTTGCTACCATTTGCTACCTTTTGCTACCTTTTGCTACCTTTTGCTACCTTTTGCTACCTTTTGCTACCTTTTGCTACCTTTTGCTGCCTTTCGCTACCTTTTGCTACCTTTTGCGACTGCATCTAACGTATGCGCTGGAACGTGTCCGCGATGCATGTGGTGTTGGTGGCAGGCTGCGATGTGTATGCGGATCGTGTTGGTGTACTTTCCTGTGGTCGGAAGGGTCGTGACGGCTGTTTCTGACTGTCTCGGACGTCTTACGACGGTTTGCTACCTTTTGCTACCTTTTGCTACCTTTTGCTACCATTTGCTACCATTTGCTACCTTTTGCTACCATTTGCTACCTTTTGCTACCTTTTGCTACCTTTTGCGACTGCATCTGACGTATGCGCTGGAACGTGTCCGCGATGCGTGTGGTGTTGGTGGCAGGCTGCGACGTGTATGCGGATCGTGTTGGTGTACTTTCCTGTGGTCGGAAGGGTCGTGACGGCTGTTTCTGACTGTCTCGGACGTCTTACGACGGTTTGCTACCTTTTGCTACCTTTTGCTACCTTTTGCTACCATTTGCTACCTTTTGCTACCATTTGCTACCTTTTGCTACCATTTGCTACCTTTTGCTACCATTTGCTACCTTTTGCGACTGCTTCTGACGTATGCGCTGGAACGTGTCCGCGATGCGTGTGGTGTTGGTGGCAGGCTGCGACGTGTATGCGGATCGTGTTGGTGTACTTTCCTGTGGTCGGAAGGGTCGTGACGGCTGTTTCTGACTGTCTCGGACGTCTTACGACGGTTTGCTACCTTTTGCTACCTTTTGCTACCTTTTGCTACCTTTTGCTACCTTTTGCGACTGCTTCTGACGTATGCGCTGCTACGTGTCCGCGATGCGTGTGGTGTTGGTGGCAGGCTGCGACGTGTATGCGGATCGTGTTGGTGTACTTTCCTGTGGTCGGAAGGGTCGTGACGGCTGTTTCTGACTGTCTCGGACGTCTTACGACGGTTTGCTACCTTTTGCTACCTTTTGCTACCTTTTGCTACCTTTTGCTACCTTTTGCTACCTTTTGCTACCTTTTGCTACCTTTTGCGACTGCTTCTGACGTATGCGCTGCTACGTGTCCGCGATGCGTGTGGGGTTGGTGGCAGGCTGCGACGTGTATGCGGATCGTGTTGGTGTACTTTCCTGTGGTCGGAAGGGTCGTGACGGCTGTTTCTGACTGTCTCGGACGTCTTACGACGGTTTGCTACCTTTTGCTACCATTTGCTACCATTTGCTACCTTTTGCTACCTTTTGCTACCTTTTGCTACCTTTTGCTACCTTTTGCGACTGCATCTAACGTATGCGCTGGAACGTGTCCGCGATGCGTGTGGTGTTGGTGGCAGGCTGCGACGTGTATGCGGATCGTGTTGGTGTACTTTCCTGTGGTCGGAAGGGTCGTGACGGCTGTTTCTGACTGTCTCGGACGTCTTACGACGGTTTGCTACCTTTTGCTACCTTTTGCTACCTTATGCTACCTTATGCTACCTTTTGCTACCTTTTGCGACTGCATCTAACGTATGCGCTGGAACGTGTCCGCGATGCGTGTGGTGTTGGTGGCAGGCTGCGACGTGTATGCGGATCGTGTTGGTGTACTTTCCTGTGGTCGGAAGGGTCGTGACGGCTGTTTCTGACTGTCTCGGACGTCTTACGACGGTTTGCTACCTTTTGCTACCTTTTGCTACCTTTTGCTACCTTATGCTACCTTATGCTACCTTTTGCTACCTTTTGCGACTGCATCTAACGTATGCGCTGGAACGTGTCCGCGATGCGTGTGGTGTAGGTGGCAGGCGGCGACGTGTATGCGGATCGTGTTGGTGTACTTTCCTGTGGTCGGAAGGGTCGTGACGGCTGTTTCTGACTGTCTCGAAGTCTTACGACGGTTTGCTACCTTTTGCTACCATTTGCTACCATTTGCTACCTTTTGCTACCTTTTGCTACCTTTTGCTACCTTTTGCTACCTTTTGCTACCTTTTGCTACCTTTCGCTACCTTTTGCTACCTTTTGCTACCTTTTGCGACTGCATCTAACGTATGCGCTGAAACGTGTCCGCGATGCGTGTGGTGTTGGTGGCAGGCTGCGACGTGTATGCGGATCGTGTTGGTGTACTTTCCTGTGGTCGGAAGGGTCGTGACGGCTGTTTCTGACTGTCTCGGACGTCTTACGACGGTTTGCTACCTTTTGCTACCTTTTGCTACCTTTTGCTACCTTTTGCTACCATTTGCTACCTTTTGCGACTGCATCTGACGTATGCGCTGGAACGTGTCCGCGATGCGTGTGGTGTTGGTGGCAGGCTGCGACGTGTATGCGGATCGTGTTGGTGTACTTTCCTGTGGTCGGAAGGGTCGTGACGGCTGTTTCTGACTGTCTCGGACGTCTTACGACGGTTTGCTACCTTTTGCTACCTTTTGCTACCTTTTGCTACCTTTTGCTACCTTTTGCTACCTTTTGCTACCTTTTGCTACCTTTTGCTACCTTTTGCTACCTTTTGCTACCTTTTGCTACCTTTTGCTACCTTTTGCGACTGCATCTGACGTATGCGCTGGAACGTGTCCGCGATGCATGTGGTGTTGGTGGCAGGCTGCGACGTGTATGCGGATCGTGTTGGTGTACTTTCCTGTGGTCGGAAGGGTCGTGACGGCTGTTTCTGACTGTCTCGGACGTCTTACGACGGTTTGCTACCTTTTGCTACCTTTTGCTACCTTTTGCTACCTTTTGTTGCTTTGCTACCTTTGCTACCTTTTGCTACCTTTTGCTACCTTTTGCTACCATTTGCTACCTTTTGCGACTGCATCTAACGTATGCGCTGGAACGTGTCCGCGATGCGTGTGGTGTTGGTGGCAGGCTGCGACGTGTATGCGGATCGTGTTGGTGTACTTTCCTGTGGTCGGAAGGGTCGTGACGGCTGTTTCTGACTGTCTCGGACGTCTTACGACGGTTTGCTACCTTTTGCTACCTTTTGCTACCTTTTGCTACCATTTGCTACCATTTGCTACCTTTTGCTACCTTTTGCTACCATTTGCTACCTTTTGCGACTGCATCTAACGTACGCGCTGGAACGTGTCCGCGATGCGTGTGGTGTAGGTGGCAGGCTGCGACGTGTATGCGGATCGTGTTGGTGTACTTTCCTGTGGTCGGAAGGGTCGTGACGGCTGTTTCTGACTGTCTCGGACGTCTTACGACGGTTTGCTACCTTTTGCTACCATTTGCTACCATTTGCTACCATTTGCTACCTTTCGCTACCATTTGCTACGTTTTGCTACCTTTTGCGAGTCTGTCTGACGCATGCGCTGGAACGTGTCCGCGATGCATGTGGTGTTGGTGGCAGGCTGCGACGTGTATGCGGATCGTGTTGGTGTACTTTCCTGTGGTCGGAAGGGTCGTGACGGCTGTTTCTGACTGTCTCGGACGTCTTACGACGGTTTGCTACCTTTTGCTACCATTTGCTACCATTTGCTACCTTTTGCTACCTTTTGCTACCTTTTGCTACCTTATGCTACCTTTTGCTACCTTTTGCTACCTTTTGCGAGTCTGTCTGACGTATGCGCTGGAACGTGTCCGCGATGCGTGTGGTGTTGGTGGCAGGCTGCGACGTGTATGCGGATCGTGTTGGTGTACTTTCCTGTGGTCGGAAGGGTCGTGACGGCTGTTTCTGACTGTCTCGGACGTCTTACGACGGTTTGCTACCTTTTGCTACCTTTTGCTACCTTTTGCTACCTTTTGCTACCTTTTGCTACCTTTTGCTACCTTTTGCTACCATTTGCTACCATTTGCTACCTTTTGTGACTGCTTCTGACGTATGCGCTGGAACGTGTCCGCGATGCATGTGGTGTTGGTGGCAGGCTGCGACGTGTATGCGGATCGTGTTGGTGTACTTTCCTGTGGTCGGAAGGGTCGTGACGGCTGTTTCTGACTGTCTCGGACGTCTTACGACGGTTTGCTACCTTTTGCTACCTTTTGCTACCATTTGCTACCATTTGCTACCATTTGCTACCTTTTGCTACCTTTTGCTACCTTTTGCGACTGTCTGACATGCGCTGGAACGTGTCCGCGATGCATGTGTGTTGGTGGCAGGCTGCGACGTGTATGCGGATCGTGTTGGTGTACTTTCCTGTGGTCGGAAGGGTCGTGACGGCTGTTTCTGACTGTCTCGGACGTCTTACGACGGTTTGCTACCTTTTGCTACCTTTTGACCTGTACCTTTGCTACCATTTGCTACATTTGCTACCTTTGCTACCTTTTGCTACCTTTTGCTACCTTTGCTACCTTTTGCGACTGCTTCTGACGTATGCGCTGGAACGTGTCCGCGATGTGTGGTGTTGGTGGCAGGCTGCGACGTGTATGCGGATCGTGTTGGTGTACTTTCCTGTGGTCGGAAGGGTCGTGACGGCTGTTTCTGACTGTCTCGGACGTCTTACGACGGTTTGCTACCTTTTGCTACCTTTTGCTACTTTGCCTTTTGCTACCATTTGCTACCTTTTGCTACCTTTGCTACCTTTTGCTACCTTTTGCTACCTTTTGCTACCTTTTGCGACTGTTCTGACGTATGCGCTGGAACGTGTCCGCGATGCGTGTGGTGTTGGTGGCAGGCTGCGACGTGTATGCGGATCGTGTTGGTGTACTTTCCTGTGGTCGGAAGGGTCGTGACGGCTGTTTCTGACTGTCTCGGACGTCTTACGACGGTTTGCTACCTTTTGCTACCTTTTGCTACCTTTTGCTACCTTTTGCTACCTTTTGCTACCTTTTGCTACCTTTTGCTACCTTTTGCGACTGCATCTGACGTATGCGCTGGAACGTGTCCGCGATGCTGTGGTGTTGGTGGCAGGCTGCGACGTGTATGCGGATCGTGTTGGTGTACTTTCCTGTGGTCGGAAGGGTCGTGACGGCTGTTTCTGACTGTCTCGGACGTCTTACGACGGTTTGCTACCTTTTGCTACCTTTTGCTACCATTTGCTACCTTTTGCTACCTTTTGCTACCTTTTGCTACCTTTGCTACCTTTTGCGACTGCATCTGACGTATGCGCTGGAACGTGTCCGCGATGCGTGTGGTGTTGGTGGCAGGCTGCGACGTGTATGCGGATCGTGTTGGTGTACTTTCCTGTGGTCGGAAGGGTCGTGACGGCTGTTTCTGACTGTCTCGGACGTCTTACGACGGTTTGCTACCTTTTGCTACCATTTGCTACCATTTGCTACGTCTTGCTACCTTTTGCTACCTTTTGCTACGTTTTGCTACCTTTTGCGACTGTCTGACGCATGCGCTGGAACGTGTCCGCGATGCGTGTGGTGTTGGTGGCAGGTTGCGACGTGTATGCGGATCGTGTTGGTGTACTTTCCTGTGGTCGGAAGGGTCGTGACGGCTGTTTCTGACTGTCTCGGACGTCTTACGACGGTTTGCTACCTTTTGCTACCTTTTGCTACCTTTTGCTACCTTTTGCTACCTTTTGCTACCTTTTGCTACCTTTTGCTACCTTTTGCTACTTTTGCGACTGCCTGACGTATGCGCTGGAACGTGTCCGCGATGCGTGTGGTGTTGGTGGCAGGCTGCGACGTGTATGCGGATCGTGTTGGTGTACTTTCCTGTGGTCGGAAGGGTCGTGACGGCTGTTTCTGACTGTCTCGGACGTCTTACGACGGTTTGCTACCTTTTGCTACCTTTTGCTATTTTGCTACCTTTTGCTACCTTTTGCTACCTTTTGCTACCTTTTGCGACTGCATCTGACGTATGCGTGCTACGTGTCGCGATGCGTGTGGTGTTGGTGGCAGGTTGCGACGTGTATGCGGAGCGTGTTGGTGTACTTTCCTGTGGTCGGAAGGGTCGTGACGGCTGTTTCTGACTGTCTCGGACGTCTTACGACGGTTTGCTACCTTTGCTACCTTTTGCTACCTTTTGCTACCTTTTGCTACCTTTTGCTACCTTTTGCTACCTTTTGCTACCTTTTGCTACCTTTTGCGACTGCATCTGACGTATGCGCTGGTCGTGTCGCGATGCGTGTGGTGTTGGTGGCAGGTTGCGACGTGTATCGGAGCGTGTTGGTGTACTTTCCTGTGGTCGGAAGGGTCGTGACGGCTGTTTCTGACTGTCTCGGACGTCTTACGACGGTTTGCTACCTTTTGCTACCTTTTGCTACCTTTTGCTACCTTTTGCTACCTTTTGCTACCTTTTGCTACCTTTTGCGACTGCTTCTGACGTATGCGCTGGTACGTGTCCGCGATGCGTGTGGTGTTGGTGGCAGGTTGCGACGTGTATGCGGAGCGTGTTGGTGTACTTTCCTGTGGTCGGAAGGGTCGTGACGGCTGTTTCTGACTGTCTCGACGTCTTACGACGGTTTGCTACCTTTTGCTACCTTTTGCTACCTTTTGCTACCTTTTGTACCTTTTGCTACCTTTTGCTACCTTTTGCTACCTTTTGCTACCTTTTGCGACTGCATCTGACGCATGCGCTGGTACGTGTCGCGATGCGTGTGGTGTTGGTGGCAGGTTGCGACGTGTATGCGGAGCGTGTTGGTGTACTTTCCTGTGGTCGGAAGGGTCGTGACGGCTGTTTCTGACTGTCTCGGACGTCTTACGACGGTTTGCTACCTTTTGCTACCTTTTGCTACCTTTTGCTACCTTTTGCTACCTTTTGCTACCTTTTGCTACCTTTTGCGACTGCATCTGACGATGCGTTGGTACGTGTCGCGATGCGTGTGGTGTTGGTGGCAGGTTGCGACGTGTATGCGGAGCGTGTTGGTGTACTTTCCTGTGGTCGGAAGGGTCGTGACGGCTGTTTCTGACTGTCTCGGACGTCTTACGACGGTTTGCTACCTTTTGCTACCTTTTGCTACCTTTTGCTACCTTTTGCTACCTTTTGCTACCTTTTGCTACCTTTTGCTACCTTTTGCGACTGTCTGACGTATGCGCTGGTACGTGTCGCGATGCGTGTGGTGTTGGTGGCAGGTTGCGACGTGTATGCGGATCGTGTTGGTGTACTTTCCTGTGGTCGGAAGGGTCGTGACGGCTGTTTCTGACTGTCTCGGACGTCTTACGACGGTTTGCTACCTTTTGCTACCTTTTGCTACCTTTTGCTACCTTTTGCTACCTTTTGCTACCTTTTGCTACCTTTTGCGACTGCATCTGACGCATGCGTTGGTACGTGTCGCGATGCGTGTGGTGTTGGTGGCAGGTTGCGACGTGTATGCGGATCGTGTTGGTGTACTTTCCTGTGGTCGGAAGGGTCGTGACGGCTGTTTCTGACTGTCTCGGACGTCTTACGACGGTTTGCTACCTTTTGCTACCTTTTGCTACCTTTTGCTACCTTTTGCTACCTTTTGCGACTGTCTGACGTTGCGCTGCTACGTGTCGCGATGCGTGTGGTGTTGGTGGCAGGTTGCGACGTGTATGCGGAGCGTGTTGGTGTACTTTCCTGTGGTCGGAAGGGTCGTGACGGCTGTTTCTGACTGTCTCGGACGTTACGACGGTTTGCTACCTTTTGCTACCTTTTGCTACCTTTTGCTACCTTTGCTACCTTTTGCTACCTTTTGCTACCTTTTGCTACCTTTTGCGACTGTCTGACGTATGCGCTGCGTGTCGCGATGCGTGTGGTGTTGGTGGCAGGTTGCGACGTGTATGCGGAGCGTGTTGGTGTACTTTCCTGTGGTCGGAAGGGTCGTGACGGCTGTTTCTGACTGTCTCGGACGTCTTACGACGGTTTGCTACCTTTTGCTACCTTTTGCTACCTTTTGCTACCTTTTGCTACCTTTTGCTACCTTTTGCTACCTTTTGCTACCTTTTGCGACTGCTGTCTGACGTATGCGCTGGTACGTGTCGCGATGCGTGTGGTGTTGGTGGCAGGTTGCGACGTGTATGCGGAGCGTGTTGGTGTACTTTCCTGTGGTCGGAAGGGTCGTGACGGCTGTTTCTGACTGTCTCGGACGTCTTACGACGGTTTGCTACCTTTTGCTACCTTTTGCTACCTTTTGCTACCTTTTGCTACCTTTTGCGAGTCTGTCTGACGTATGCGCTGCTACGTGTCCGCGATGCGTGTGGTGTTGGTGGCAGGCTGCGACGTGTATGCGGATCGTGTTGGTGTACTTTCCTGTGGTCGGAAGGGTCGTGACGGCTGTTTCTGACTGTCTCGGACGTCTTACGACGGTTTGCTACCTTTTGCTACTTGCTACCTTTGCTACCTTTTGCTACCTTTTGCTACCTTTTGCTACCTTTTGCTACCTTTTGCGATGCTGACGTATGCGCTGCGTGTCGCGATGCGTGTGGTGTTGGTGGCAGGTTGCGACGTGTATGCGGATCGTGTTGGTGTACTTTCCTGTGGTCGGAAGGGTCGTGACGGCTGTTTCTGACTGTCTCGGACGTCTTACGACGGTTTGCTACCTTTTGCTACCTTTTGCTACCTTTTGCTACCTTTTGCTACCTTTTGCTACCTTTTGCTACCTTTTGCTACCTTTTGCGACTGCATCTGACGTATGCGCTGCGTGTCGCGATGCGTGTGGTGTTGGTGGCAGGCTGCGACGTGTATGCGGATCGTGTTGGTGTACTTTCCTGTGGTCGGAAGGGTCGTGACGGCTGTTTCTGACTGTCTCGGACGTCTTACGACGGTTTGCTACCTTTTGCTACCTTTTGCTACCATTTGCTACCTTTCGCTACCTTTTGCTACCTTTTGCGACTGCATCTGACGTATGCGCTGCTACGTGTCCGCGATGCGCGTGGTGTTGGTGGCAGGCTGCGACGTGTATGCGGATCGTGTTGGTGTACTTTCCTGTGGTCGGAAGGGTCGTGACGGCTGTTTCTGACTGTCTCGGACGTCTTACGACGGTTTGCTACCTTTTGCTACCTTTTGCTACCTTTTGCTACCTTTTGCTACTTTGCTACCTTTTGCTACCTTTTGCTACCTTTGTACCTTTTGCTACCTTTTGCTACCTTTTGCGACTGCATCTGACGTATGCGCTGACGTGTCGCGATGCTGTGGTGTTGGTGGCAGGCTGCGACGTGTATGCGGATCGTGTTGGTGTACTTTCCTGTGGTCGGAAGGGTCGTGACGGCTGTTTCTGACTGTCTCGGACGTCTTACGACGGTTTGCTACCTTTTGCTACCTTTTGCTTACCTTTTGCTACCTTTTGCTTTGCTACCTTTGCTACCTTTTGCTACTTTTGCTACCTTTTGCGACTGCATCTGACGTATGCGGCTACGTGTCCGCGATGCGTGTGGTGTTGGTGGCAGGCTGCGACGTGTATGCGGATCGTGTTGGTGTACTTTCCTGTGGTCGGAAGGGTCGTGACGGCTGTTTCTGACTGTCTCGGACGTCTTACGACGGTTTGCTACCTTTTGCTACCTTTTGCTACCTTTTGCTACCTTTTGCTACCTTTTGCTACCTTTTGCTACCTTTTGCTACCTTTTGCGACTGCATCTGACGTATGCGCTGGAACGTGTCCGCGATGCATGTGGTGTTGGTGGCAGGCTGCGACGTGTATGCGGATCGTGTTGGTGTACTTTCCTGTGGTCGGAAGGGTCGTGACGGCTGTTTCTGACTGTCTCGGACGTCTTACGACGGTTTGCTACCTTTTGCTACCTTTTGCTACCTTTTGCTACCTTTTGCTACCTTTTGCTACCTTTTGCTACCTTTCGCTACCTTTTGCTACCTTTTGCTACATTTTTTTGTGACTGCATCTGACGTATGCGCTGCTACGTGTCCGCGATGCATGTGGTGTTGGTGGCAGGCTGCGACGTGTATGCGGATCGTGTTGGTGTACTTTCCTGTGGTCGGAAGGGTCGTGACGGCTGTTTCTGACTGTCTCGGACGTCTTACGACGGTTTGCTACCTTTTGCTACCTTTTGCTACCTTTTGCTACCTTTTGCTACCTTTTGCTACCTTTGCTACCTTTGCTACCTTTTGCTACTTTTGCTACCTTTTGCTACCTGCGACTGCATCTGACGTATGCGCTGGTACGTGTCCGCGATGCGTGTGGTGTTGGTGGCAGGCTGCGACGTGTATGCGGATCGTGTTGGTGTACTTTCCTGTGGTCGGAAGGGTCGTGACGGCTGTTTCTGACTGTCTCGGACGTCTTACGACGGTTTGCTACCTTTTGCTACCTTTTGCTACCTTTTGCTACCATTTGCTACCTTTTGCTACCTTTTGCTACCTTTTGCTACCTTTTGCGACTGCATCTGACGTATGCGCTGGAACGTGTCCGCGATGCGTGTGGTGTTGGTGGCAGGCTGCGACGTGTATGCGGATCGTGTTGGTGTACTTTCCTGTGGTCGGAAGGGTCGTGACGGCTGTTTCTGACTGTCTCGGACGTCTTACGACGGTTTGCTACCTTTTGCTACCTTTTGCTACCTTTTGCTACCTTTTGCTACCATTTGCTACCATTTGCTACTTTTTGCTACCTTATGCTACCTTTTGCTACCTTTTGCGACTGCTTCTGACGTATGCGCTGGAACGTGTCCGCGATGCATGTGGTGTTGGTGGCAGGCTGCGACGTGTATGCGGATCGTGTTGGTGTACTTTCCTGTGGTCGGAAGGGTCGTGACGGCTGTTTCTGACTGTCTCGGACGTCTTACGACGGTTTGCTACCTTTTGCTACCTTTTGCTACCTTTTGCTACCATTTGCTACCTTTTGCTACCTTTGCTACCTTTTGCTACCTTTTGCGACTGCATCTGACGTATGCGCTGAACGTGTCCGCGATGCGTGTGGTGTTGGTGGCAGGCTGCGACGTGTATGCGGATCGTGTTGGTGTACTTTCCTGTGGTCGGAAGGGTCGTGACGGCTGTTTCTGACTGTCTCGGACGTCTTACGACGGTTTGCTACCTTTTGCTACCTTTTGCTACCTTTTGCTACCTTTTGCTACCTTTTGCTACCTTTTGCTACCATTTGCTACCTTTTGCTACCTTTTGCTACCTTTTGCTACCTTTTGCGACTGCATCTAACGTATGCGCTGAAACGTGTCCGCGATGCGTGTGGTGTTGGTGGCAGGCTGCGACGTGTATGCGGATCGTGTTGGTGTACTTTCCTGTGGTCGGAAGGGTCGTGACGGCTGTTTCTGACTGTCTCGGACGTCTTACGACGGTTTGCTACCTTTTGCTACCTTTTGCTACCTTTTGCTACCTTTTGCTACCTTTTGCTACCATTTGCTACCATTTGCTACCTTTTGCGACTGCATCTAACGTATGCGCTGGAACGTGTCCGCGATGCGTGTGGTGTTGGTGGCAGGCTGCGACGTGTATGCGGATCGTGTTGGTGTACTTTCCTGTGGTCGGAAGGGTCGTGACGGCTGTTTCTGACTGTCTCGGACGTCTTACGACGGTTTGCTACCTTTTGCTCCTTTTGCTACCTTTTGCTACCTTTTGCTACTACTTTTGCTACCTTTTGCTACCTTTTGCTACATGCTACCTTTGCTACCTTTTGCTACCTTTTGCTACTGACTGCATCTGACGTATGCGCTGGAACGTGTCCGCGATGCATGTGGGTGTTGGTGGCAGGCTGCGACGTGTATGCGGATCGTTGGTGTACTTTCCTGTGGTCGGAAGGGTCGTGACGGCTGTTTCTGACTGTCTCGGACGTCTTACGACGGTTTGCTACCTTTTGCTACCTTTTGCTACCTTTTGCTACCTTTTGCTACCTTTTGCTACCTTATGATACCTTTTGCTACCTTTTGCGACTGCTTCTGACGTATGCGCTGGAACGTGTCCGCGATGCATGTGGTGTTGGTGGCAGGCTGCGACGTGTATGCGGATCGTGTTGGTGTACTTTCCTGTGGTCGGAAGGGTCGTGACGGCTGTTTCTGACTGTCTCGGACGTCTTACGACGGTTTGCTACCTTTTGCTACCTTTTGCTACCTTTTGCTACTTTGCTACCTTTTGCTACCTACCTTTTGCTACCTTTGCTACTTTTGCTACCTTTTGCGACTGCATCTGACGTATGCGCTGGAACGTGTCCGCGATGCATGTGGTGTTGGTGGCAGGCTGCGACGTGTATGCGGATCGTGTTGGTGTACTTTCCTGTGGTCGGAAGGGTCGTGACGGCTGTTTCTGACTGTCTCGGACGTCTTACGACGGTTTGCTACCTTTTGCTACCTTTTGCTACCTTTGCTACTTTTGCTACCTTTTGCTACTTTTGCTACCTTTTGCTACCTTTTGC
>JAKVDI010000243.1:0-25437 GCA_022836835.1 Pythium insidiosum | reverse complement strand
CATCCAAAGTGATCCACCATCCACTGCTTGCATCCGGCTCTCCTCACCTCACTCTGCAATGTTCGGTGGTGGCGATCTGGTCGCGGCGTGCAGCAGCTAGCTACTCCTCACACAACTCACAAATGACTCTAGGCCCCATCAGGCGAGGTACTCTTCGACATCTCCTCCCCGATGTGTTGAGAACGTTTTTGTGGTTGCCATACAATAGTGGTGCCATTCAACAATTGCGCCGGATGACTTGTGCGTCGACCGGTGTTGGACGGATCATGCAGTCAACCGATGAGTAACGAGCAACAACGGATGATACGGTGACGCGGCGCTCCAACGAACCTTATCGACGCACACCGCTCAGTGTGCTGTTTGTTGGTGGTGTGTGTGCTGCCGGTGGCGTGGCGGTGGCAGTGGCGGTGGCCGTGTGGACTGTCGTTGGCCGTTGGCATTTACGCCACGGTAGAATCGATAGACAGACCTACCCTGGCGATTGCCATGGCTTGCTGGCGAGGGTGCAGGATGGTGCCGTGTTACAGAGGATGTTGATGCCTTGATGCCGATGTGTTGTTGGTGGAGCGGATGGCGAGGTGGTGTCACCGGTCTGTGTGTCTGTGTGCGTTCCGGTCCGAGTTGAATGTGCAATGAGTAAAAAGTAGCATTGGACGGAGTGAGCGGACGTGCGGGTGGATCCGTGGTGATGCAGTGTTGTGTTTGTGTGAAGATGGCGCGTGTCGGTTGTCGTCCAGCGTATGGTATGTGGTGTATGGTGTGTGTTGAGTTGGATGGTTTGTTGCGAGTCGACGCAAAAAGAGAGGAAGCTCCCCGTCCGGGAATTGAACCCGGGTCACCCGCGTGACAGGCGGGTATACTAACCACTATACTAACGAGGAACTGCGGAGCCTACCCCACGCCATCTACCACACAAACCCCAGAAACACGAACACAACAAACACAAACACCACACACACAACACACTCAACACACACTCAAACACACACGCAACACAAACAAACAAACAAAACACATCAGATCGGATCGGATCGGATCGGATCGGACGCGACCGGATCTCGCTGCACACTCTTCCCAACCAAAAGCTGCGAACACCGCTTGCTGCGCACACACCCGTCTCCCTCCCTTCCTTCCTCTGCGACCCTCCGACTTGGCCGTCGCGTTCTACCGTTCTACACAAACACCACACCACACACAGACACACACACACAGACATCCGTCGATCCATTGACGGTCTCTGCTCGTTCGTGTCGCGCCACACCATCCAAAGTGATCCACCATCCACTGCTTGCATCCGGCTCTCCTCACCTCACTCTGCAATGTTCGGTGGTGGCGATCTGGTCGCGGCGTGCAGTCAGCTAGCTACTCCTCACTCAACTCACAAATGACTCTAGGCCCCATCAGGCGAGGTACTCTTCGACATCTCCTCCCCGATGTGTTGAGAACGTTTTTTGTGGTTGCCATACATAGTGGTGCCATTCAACAATTGCGCCGGATGACTTGTGCGTCGACCGGTGTTGGGACGGATCATGCAGTCAACCGATGAGTAACGAGCAACAACGGATGATACGGTGACGCGGCGCTCCAACGAACCTTATCGACGCTCACGCGCTCAGTGTGCTGTTTGTTGGTGGTGTGTGTGCTGCCGGTGGCGGTGGCGGTGGCAGTGGCGGTGGCCGTGGTGGACTGTCGTTGGCCGTTGGGCATTTACGCCACGGTAGAATCGATAGACAGACCTACCCTGGCGATTGCCCATGGCTTGCTGGCGAGGGTGCAGGATGGTGCCGTGTTACAGAGGATGTTGATGCCTTGATGCCGATGTGTTGTTGGTGGAGCGGAGTGGCGAGGTGGTGTCACCGGTCTGTGTGTCTGTGTGCGTTCCGGTCCGAGTTGAATGTGCAATGAGTAAAAAGTAGCATTGGACGGAGTGAGCGGACGTGCGGGTGGATCCGTGGTGATGCAGTGTTGTGTTTGTGTGAAGATGGCGCGTGTCGGTTGTCGTCCAGCGTATGGTGTATGTGGTGTATGGTGTGTGTTTGAGTTGGATGGTTTGTTGCGAGTCGACGCAAAAAGAGAGGAAGCTCCCCGTCCGGGAATTGAACCCGGGTCACCCGCGTGACAGGCGGGTATACTAACCACTATACTAACGAGGAACTGCGGAGCCTACCCCACGCCATCTACCACACAAACCCAGAAACACGAACACAACAAACACAAACACCACACACTCAACACACACTCAACACACACTCAACACACACACGCAACACAAACAAACAAACAAAACACATCAGATCGGATCGGATCGGATCGGATCGGACGCGACCGGATCTCGCTGCACACTCTTCCCAACCAAAAGCTGCGAACACCGCTTGCTGCGCAACACACCCGTCTCCCTCCCTTCCTTCTCTGCGACCCTCCGACTTGGCCGTCGCGTTCTACCGTTCTACACAAACACCACACACACACAGACCACACACACAGACATCCGTCGATCCATTGACGGTCTCTGCTCGTTCGTGTCGCGCCACCCATCCAAAGTGATCCACCATCCACTGCTTGCATCCGGCTCTCCTCACCTCACTCTGCAATGTTCGGTGGTGGCGATCTGGTCGCGGCGTGCAGTCAGCTAGCTACTCCTCACACACACTCACAAATGACTCTAGGCCCCATCAGGAGGTACTCTTCGACATCTCCTCCCCGATGTGTTGAGAACGTTTTTGTGGTTGCCATACAATAGTGGTGCCATTCAACAATTGCGCCGGATGACTTGTGCGTCGACCGGTGTTGGGACGGATCATGCAGTCAACCGATGAGTAACGAGCAACAACGGATGATACGGTGACGCGGCGCTCCAACGAACCTTATCGACGCTCACCGCTCAGTGTGCGTTTGTTGTTGTGTGTGTGTGCTGCCGGTGGCGGTGGCGGTGGCAGTGGCGTGGCCGTGGTGGACTGTCGTTGGCCGTTGGCAGTTTACGCCACGTAGAATCGATAGACAGACCTACCCTGGCGATTGCCCATGGCTTGCTGGCGAGGGTGCAGGATGGTGCCGTGTTACAGAGGATGTTGATGCCTTGATGCCGATGTGTTGTTGGTGGAGCGGAGTGGCGAGGTGGTGTCACCGGTCTGTGTGTCTGTGTGCGTTCCGGTCCGAGTTGAATGTGCAATGAGTAAAAAGTAGCATTGGACGGAGTGAGCGGACGTGCGGGTGGATCCGTGGTGATGCAGTGTTGTGTTTGTGAGAGATGGCGCGTGTCGGTTGTCGTCCAGCGTATGGTGTATGTGGTGTATGGTGTGTGTTTGAGTTGGATGTTTGTTGCGAGTCGACGCAAAAGAGAGGAAGCTCCCCGTCCGGGAATTGAACCCGGGTCACCCGCGTGACAGGCGGGTATACTAACCACTATACTAACGAGGAACTGCGGAGCCTACCCCACGCCATCTACCACACAAACCCCAGAAACACGAACACAACAAACACAAACACCACACACTCAACACACACTCAACACACACACACACACACACGCAACACAAACAAACAAACAAAACACATCAGATCGGATCGGATCGGATCGGATCGGACGCGACCGGATCTCGCTGCACACTCTTCCCAACCAAAAGCTGCGAACACCGCTTGCTGCGCAACACACCCTCTCCCTCCCTTCCTTCCTCTGCGACCCTCCGACTTGGCCGTCGCGTTCTACCGTTCTACACAAACACCACACACACACAGACACACACACAGACATCCGTCGATCCATTGACGGTCTCTGCTCGTTCGTGTCGCGCCACACCATCCAAAGATCCACCATCCACTGCTTGCATCCGGCTCTCCCTCACCTCACTCTGCAATGTTCGGTGGTGGCGATCTGGTCGCGGCGTGCAGTCAGCTAGCTACTCCTCACACAACTCACAAATGACTCTAGGCCCCATCAGGCGAGGTACTCTTCGACATCTCCTCCCCGATGTGTTGAGAACGTTTTTTGTGGTTGCCATACAATATGGCCATTCAACAATTGCGCCGGATGACTTGTGCGTCGACCGGTGTTGGGACGGATCATGCAGTCAACCGATGAGTAACGAGCAACAACGGATGATACGGTGACGCGGCGCTCCAACGAACCTTATCGACGCTCACCGCTCAGTGTGCTGTTTGTGTGGTGTGTGTGCCGGTGGCGGTGGCGGTGGCAGTGGCGGTGGCCGTGGTGGACTGTCGTTGGCCGTTGGCAGTTTACGCCACGGTAGAATCGATAGACAGACCTACCCTGGCGATTGCCCATGGCTTGCTGGCGAGGGTGCAGGATGGTGCCGTGTTACAGAGGATGTTGATGCCTTGATGCCGATGTGTTGTTGGTGGAGCGGAGTGGCGAGGTGGTGTCACCGGTCTGTGTGTCTGTGTGCGTTCCGGTCCGAGTTGAATGTGCAATGAGTAAAAAGTAGCATTGGACGGAGTGAGCGGACGTGCGGGTGGATCCGTGGTGATGCAGTGTTGTGTTTGTGTGAAGATGGCGCGTGTCGGTTGTCGTCCAGCGTATGGTGTATGTGGTGTATGGTGTGTGTTTGAGTTGGATGGTTTGTTGCGAGTCGACGCAAAAAGAGAGGAAGCTCCCCGTCCGGGAATTGAACCCGGGTCACCCGCGTGACAGGCGGGTATACTAACCACTATACTAACGAGGAACTGCGGAGCCTACCCCACGCCATCTACCACACAAACCCCAGAAACACGAACACAACAAACACAAACACCACACACTCAACACACACTCAACACACACTCAACACACACACGCAACACAAACAAACAACAAACACATCAGATCGGATCGGATCGGATCGGATCGGACGCGACCGGATCTCGCTGCACACTCTTCCCAACCAAAAGCTGCGAACACCGCTTGCTGCGCAACACACCCGTCTCCCTCCCTTCCTTCCTCTGCGACCCTCCGACTTGGCCGTCGCGTTCTACCGTTCTACACAAACACCACACACACACAGACACACACACACAGACATCCGTCGATCCATTGACGGTCTCTGCTCGTTCGTGTCGCGCCACACCATCCAAAGTGATCCACCATCCACTGCTTGCATCCGGCTCTCCTCACCTCACTCTGCAATGTTCGGTGGTGGCGATCTGGTCGCGGCGTGCAGTCAGCTAGCTACTCCTCACACAACTCACAAATGACTCTAGGCCCCATCAGGCGAGGTACTCTTCGACATCTCCTCCCCGATGTGTTGAGAACGTTTTTTGTGGTTGCCATACAATAGTGGTGCCATTCAACAATTGCGCCGGATGACTTGTGCGTCGACCGGTGTTGGGACGGATCATGCAGTCAACCGATGAGTAACGAGCAACAACGGATGATACGGTGACGCGGCGCTCCAACGAACCTTATCGACGCTCACCGCTCAGTGTGCTGTTTGTTGGTGGTGTGTGTGCTGCCGTGGCGGTGGCGGTGGCAGTGGCGGTGGCCGTGGTGGACTGTCGTTGGCCGTTGGCAGTTTACGCCACGGTAGAATCGATAGACAGACCTACCCTGGCGATTGCCCATGGCTTGCTGGCGAGGGTGCAGGATGGTGCCGTGTTACAGAGGATGTTGATGCCTTGATGCCGATGTGTTGTTGGTGGAGCGGAGTGGCGAGGTGGTGTCACCGGTCTGTGTGTCTGTGTGCGTTCCGGTCCGAGTTGAATGTGCAATGAGTAAAAAGTAGCATTGGACGGAGTGAGCGGACGTGCGGGTGGATCCGTGGTGATGCAGTGTTGTGTTTGTGTGAAGATGGCGCGTGTCGGTTGTCGTCCAGCGTATGGTGTATGTGGTGTATGGTGTGTTTTGAGTTGGATGGTTTGTTGCGAGTCGACGCAAAAAGAGAGGAAGCTCCCCGTCCGGGAATTGAACCCGGGTCACCCGCGTGACAGGCGGGTATACTAACCACTATACTAACGAGGAACTGCGGAGCCTACCCCACGCCATCTACCACACAAACCCCAGAAACACGAACACAACAAACACAAACACCACACACTCAACACACACTCAACACACACTCAACACACACACGCAACACAAACAAACAAACAAAACACATCAGATCGGATCGGATCGGATCGGATCGGACGCGACCGGATCTCGCTGCACACTCTTCCCAACCAAAAGCTGCGAACACCGCTTGCTGCGCAACACACCCGTCTCCCTCCCTTCCTTCCTCTGCGACCCTCCGACTTGGCCGTCGCGTTCTACCGTTCTACACAAACACCACACACACACAGACACACACACACAGACATCCGTCGATCCATTGACGGTCTCTGCTCGTTCGTGTCGCGCCACACCATCCAAAGTGATCCACCATCCACTGCTTGCATCCGGCTCTCCTCACCTCACTCTGCAATGTTCGGTGGTGGCGATCTGGTCGCGGCGTGCAGTCAGCTAGCTACTCCTCACACAACTCACAAATGACTCTAGGCCCCATCAGGCGAGGTACTCTTCGACATCTCCTCCCCGATGTGTTGAGAACGTTTTTTGTGGTTGCCATACAATAGTGGTGCCATTCAACAATTGCGCCGGATGACTTGTGCGTCGACCGGTGTTGGGACGGATCATGCAGTCAACCGATGAGTAACGAGCAACAACGGATGATACGGTGACGCGGCGCTCCAACGAACCTTATCGACGCTCACCGCTCAGTGTGCTGTTTGTTGGTGGTGTGTGTGCTGCCGGTGGCGGTGGCGGTGGCAGTGGCGGTGGCCGTGGTGGACTGTCGTTGGCCGTTGGCAGTTTACGCCACGGTAGAATCGATAGACAGACCTACCCTGGCGATTGCCCATGGCTTGCTGGCGAGGGTGCAGGATGGTGCCGTGTTACAGAGGATGTTGATGCCTTGATGCCGATGTGTTGTTGGTGGAGCGGAGTGGCGAGGTGGTGTCACCGGTCTGTGTGTCTGTGTGCGTTCCGGTCCGAGTTGAATGTGCAATGAGTAAAAAGTAGCATTGGACGGAGTGAGCGGACGTGCGGGTGGATCCGTGGTGATGCAGTGTTGTGTTTGTGTGAAGATGGCGCGTGTCGGTTGTCGTCCAGCGTATGGTGTATGTGGTGTATGGTGTGTGTTTGAGTTGGATGGTTTGTTGCGAGTCGACGCAAAAAGAGAGGAAGCTCCCCGTCCGGGAATTGAACCCGGGTCACCCGCGTGACAGGCGGGTATACTAACCACTATACTAACGAGGAACTGCGGAGCCTACCCCACGCCATCTACCACACAAACCCCAGAAACACGAACACAACAAACACAAACACCACACACTCAACACACACTCAACACACACTCAACACACACACGCAACACAAACAAACAAACAAAACACATCAGATCGGATCGGATCGGATCGGATCGGACGCGACCGGATCTCGCTGCACACTCTTCCCAACCAAAAGCTGCGAACACCGCTTGCTGCGCAACACACCCGTCTCCCTCCCTTCCTTCCTCTGCGACCCTCCGACTTGGCCGTCGCGTTCTACCGTTCTACACAAACACCACACACACACAGACACACACACACAGACATCCGTCGATCCATTGACGGTCTCTGCTCGTTCGTGTCGCGCCACACCATCCAAAGTGATCCACCATCCACTGCTTGCATCCGGCTCTCCTCACCTCACTCTGCAATGTTCGGTGGTGGCGATCTGGTCGCGGCGTGCAGTCAGCTAGCTACTCCTCACACAACTCACAAATGACTCTAGGCCCCATCAGGCGAGGTACTCTTCGACATCTCCTCCCCGATGTGTTGAGAACGTTTTTTGTGGTTGCCATACAATAGTGGTGCCATTCAACAATTGCGCCGGATGACTTGTGCGTCGACCGGTGTTGGGACGGATCATGCAGTCAACCGATGAGTAACGAGCAACAACGGATGATACGGTGACGCGGCGCTCCAACGAACCTTATCGACGCTCACCGCTCAGTGTGCTGTTTGTTGGTGGTGTGTGTGCTGCCGGTGGCGGTGGCGGTGGCAGTGGCGGTGGCCGTGGTGGACTGTCGTTGGCCGTTGGCAGTTTACGCCACGGTAGAATCGATAGACAGACCTACCCTGGCGATTGCCCATGGCTTGCTGGCGAGGGTGCAGGATGGTGCCGTGTTACAGAGGATGTTGATGCCTTGATGCCGATGTGTTGTTGGTGGAGCGGAGTGGCGAGGTGGTGTCACCGGTCTGTGTGTCTGTGTGCGTTCCGGTCCGAGTTGAATGTGCAATGAGTAAAAAGTAGCATTGGACGGAGTGAGCGGACGTGCGGGTGGATCCGTGGTGATGCAGTGTTGTGTTTGTGTGAAGATGGCGCGTGTCGGTTGTCGTCCAGCGTATGGTGTATGTGGTGTATGGTGTGTGTTTGAGTTGGATGGTTTGTTGCGAGTCGACGCAAAAAGAGAGGAAGCTCCCCGTCCGGGAATTGAACCCGGGTCACCCGCGTGACAGGCGGGTATACTAACCACTATACTAACGAGGAACTGCGGAGCCTACCCCACGCCATCTACCACACAAACCCCAGAAACACGAACACAACAAACACAAACACCACACACACAACACACACTCAACACACACTCAACACACACACGCAACACAAACAAACAAACAAAACACATCAGATCGGATCGGATCGGATCGGATCGGACGCGACCGGATCTCGCTGCACACTCTTCCCAACCAAAAGCTGCGAACACCGCTTGCTGCGCAACACACCCGTCTCCCTCCCTTCCTTCCTCTGCGACCCTCCGACTTGGCCGTCGCGTTCTACCGTTCTACACAAACACCACACACACACAGACACACACACACAGACATCCGTCGATCCATTGACGGTCTCTGCTCGTTCGTGTCGCGCCACACCATCCAAAGTGATCCACCATCCACTGCTTGCATCCGGCTCTCCTCACCTCACTCTGCAATGTTCGGTGGTGGCGATCTGGTCGCGGCGTGCAGTCAGCTAGCTACTCCTCACACAACTCACAAATGACTCTAGGCCCCATCAGGCGAGGTACTCTTCGACATCTCCTCCCCGATGTGTTGAGAACGTTTTTTGTGGTTGCCATACAATAGTGGTGCCATTCAACAATTGCGCCGGATGACTTGTGCGTCGACCGGTGTTGGGACGGATCATGCAGTCAACCGATGAGTAACGAGCAACAACGGATGATACGGTGACGCGGCGCTCCAACGAACCTTATCGACGCTCACCGCTCAGTGTGCTGTTTGTTGGTGGTGTGTGTGCTGCCGGTGGCGGTGGCGGTGGCAGTGGCGGTGGCCGTGGTGGACTGTCGTTGGCCGTTGGCAGTTTACGCCACGGTAGAATCGATAGACAGACCTACCCTGGCGATTGCCCATGGCTTGCTGGCGAGGGTGCAGGATGGTGCCGTGTTACAGAGGATGTTGATGCCTTGATGCCGATGTGTTGTTGGTGGAGCGGAGTGGCGAGGTGGTGTCACCGGTCTGTGTGTCTGTGTGCGTTCCGGTCCGAGTTGAATGTGCAATGAGTAAAAAGTAGCATTGGACGGAGTGAGCGGACGTGCGGGTGGATCCGTGGTGATGCAGTGTTGTGTTTGTGTGAAGATGGCGCGTGTCGGTTGTCGTCCAGCGTATGGTGTATGTGGTGTATGGTGTGTGTTTGAGTTGGATGGTTTGTTGCGAGTCGACGCAAAAAGAGAGGAAGCTCCCCGTCCGGGAATTGAACCCGGGTCACCCGCGTGACAGGCGGGTATACTAACCACTATACTAACGAGGAACTGCGGAGCCTACCCCACGCCATCTACCACACAAACCCCAGAAACACGAACACAACAAACACAAACACCACACACTCACACACACTCAACACACACAACACACACACGCAACACAAACAAACAAACAAAACACATCAGATCGGATCGGATCGGATCGGATCGGACGCGACCGGATCTCGCTGCACACTCTTCCCAACCAAAAGCTGCGAACACCGCTTGCTGCGCAACACACCCGTCTCCCTCCCTTCCTTCCTCTGCGACCCTCCGACTTGGCCGTCGCGTTCTACCGTTCTACACAAACACCACACACACACAGACACACACACACAGACATCCGTCGATCCATTGACGGTCTCTGCTCGTTCGTGTCGCGCCACACCATCCAAAGTGATCCACCATCCACTGCTTGCATCCGGCTCTCCTCACCTCACTCTGCAATGTTCGGTGGTGGCGATCTGGTCGCGGCGTGCAGTCAGCTAGCTACTCCTCACACAACTCACAAATGACTCTAGGCCCCATCAGGCGAGGTACTCTTCGACATCTCCTCCCCGATGTGTTGAGAACGTTTTTTGTGGTTGCCATACAATAGTGGTGCCATTCAACAATTGCGCCGGATGACTTGTGCGTCGACCGGTGTTGGGACGGATCATGCAGTCAACCGATGAGTAACGAGCAACAACGGATGATACGGTGACGCGGCGCTCCAACGAACCTTATCGACGCTCACCGCTCAGTGTGCTGTTTGTTGGTGGTGTGTGTGCTGCCGGTGGCGGTGGCGGTGGCAGTGGCGGTGGCCGTGGTGGACTGTCGTTGGCCGTTGGCAGTTTACGCCACGGTAGAATCGATAGACAGACCTACCCTGGCGATTGCCCATGGCTTGCTGGCGAGGGTGCAGGATGGTGCCGTGTTACAGAGGATGTTGATGCCTTGATGCCGATGTGTTGTTGGTGGAGCGGAGTGGCGAGGTGGTGTCACCGGTCTGTGTGTCTGTGTGCGTTCCGGTCCGAGTTGAATGTGCAATGAGTAAAAAGTAGCATTGGACGGAGTGAGCGGACGTGCGGGTGGATCCGTGGTGATGCAGTGTTGTGTTTGTGTGAAGATGGCGCGTGTCGGTTGTCGTCCAGCGTATGGTGTATGTGGTGTATGGTGTGTGTTTGAGTTGGATGGTTTGTTGCGAGTCGACGCAAAAAGAGAGGAAGCTCCCCGTCCGGGAATTGAACCCGGGTCACCCGCGTGACAGGCGGGTATACTAACCACTATACTAACGAGGAACTGCGGAGCCTACCCCACGCCATCTACCACACAAACCCCAGAAACACGAACACAACAAACACAAACACCACACACTCAACACACACTCAACACACACTCAACACACACACGCAACACAAACAAACAAACAAAACACATCAGATCGGATCGGATCGGATCGGATCGGACGCGACCGGATCTCGCTGCACACTCTTCCCAACCAAAAGCTGCGAACACCGCTTGCTGCGCAACACACCCGTCTCCCTCCCTTCCTTCCTCTGCGACCCTCCGACTTGGCCGTCGCGTTCTACCGTTCTACACAAACACCACACACACACAGACACACACACACAGACATCCGTCGATCCATTGACGGTCTCTGCTCGTTCGTGTCGCGCCACACCATCCAAAGTGATCCACCATCCACTGCTTGCATCCGGCTCTCCTCACCTCACTCTGCAATGTTCGGTGGTGGCGATCTGGTCGCGGCGTGCAGTCAGCTAGCTACTCCTCACACAACTCACAAATGACTCTAGGCCCCATCAGGCGAGGTACTCTTCGACATCTCCTCCCCGATGTGTTGAGAACGTTTTTTGTGGTTGCCATACAATAGTGGTGCCATTCAACAATTGCGCCGGATGACTTGTGCGTCGACCGGTGTTGGGACGGATCATGCAGTCAACCGATGAGTAACGAGCAACAACGGATGATACGGTGACGCGGCGCTCCAACGAACCTTATCGACGCTCACCGCTCAGTGTGCTGTTTGTTGGTGGTGTGTGTGCTGCCGGTGGCGGTGGCGGTGGCAGTGGCGGTGGCCGTGGTGGACTGTCGTTGGCCGTTGGCAGTTTACGCCACGGTAGAATCGATAGACAGACCTACCCTGGCGATTGCCCATGGCTTGCTGGCGAGGGTGCAGGATGGTGCCGTGTTACAGAGGATGTTGATGCCTTGATGCCGATGTGTTGTTGGTGGAGCGGAGTGGCGAGGTGGTGTCACCGGTCTGTGTGTCTGTGTGCGTTCCGGTCCGAGTTGAATGTGCAATGAGTAAAAAGTAGCATTGGACGGAGTGAGCGGACGTGCGGGTGGATCCGTGGTGATGCAGTGTTGTGTTTGTGTGAAGATGGCGCGTGTCGGTTGTCGTCCAGCGTATGGTGTATGTGGTGTATGGTGTGTGTTTGAGTTGGATGGTTTGTTGCGAGTCGACGCAAAAAGAGAGGAAGCTCCCCGTCCGGGAATTGAACCCGGGTCACCCGCGTGACAGGCGGGTATACTAACCACTATACTAACGAGGAACTGCGGAGCCTACCCCACGCCATCTACCACACAAACCCCAGAAACACGAACACAACAAACACAAACACCACACACTCAACACACACTCACACACTCAACACACACACGCAACACAAACAAACAAACAAAACACATCAGATCGGATCGGATCGGATCGGATCGGACGCGACCGGATCTCGCTGCACACTCTTCCCAACCAAAAGCTGCGAACACCGCTTGCTGCGCAACACACCCGTCTCCCTCCCTTCCTTCCTCTGCGACCCTCCGACTTGGCCGTCGCGTTCTACCGTTCTACACAAACACCACACACACACAGACACACACACACAGACATCCGTCGATCCATTGACGGTCTCTGCTCGTTCGTGTCGCGCCACACCATCCAAAGTGATCCACCATCCACTGCTTGCATCCGGCTCTCCTCACCTCACTCTGCAATGTTCGGTGGTGGCGATCTGGTCGCGGCGTGCAGTCAGCTAGCTACTCCTCACACAACTCACAAATGACTCTAGGCCCCATCAGGCGAGGTACTCTTCGACATCTCCTCCCCGATGTGTTGAGAACGTTTTTTGTGGTTGCCATACAATAGTGGTGCCATTCAACAATTGCGCCGGATGACTTGTGCGTCGACCGGTGTTGGGACGGATCATGCAGTCAACCGATGAGTAACGAGCAACAACGGATGATACGGTGACGCGGCGCTCCAACGAACCTTATCGACGCTCACCGCTCAGTGTGCTGTTTGTTGGTGGTGTGTGTGCTGCCGGTGGCGGTGGCGGTGGCAGTGGCGGTGGCCGTGGTGGACTGTCGTTGGCCGTTGGCAGTTTACGCCACGGTAGAATCGATAGACAGACCTACCCTGGCGATTGCCCATGGCTTGCTGGCGAGGGTGCAGGATGGTGCCGTGTTACAGAGGATGTTGATGCCTTGATGCCGATGTGTTGTTGGTGGAGCGGAGTGGCGAGGTGGTGTCACCGGTCTGTGTGTCTGTGTGCGTTCCGGTCCGAGTTGAATGTGCAATGAGTAAAAAGTAGCATTGGACGGAGTGAGCGGACGTGCGGGTGGATCCGTGGTGATGCAGTGTTGTGTTTGTGTGAAGATGGCGCGTGTCGGTTGTCGTCCAGCGTATGGTGTATGTGGTGTATGGTGTGTGTTTGAGTTGGATGGTTTGTTGCGAGTCGACGCAAAAAGAGAGGAAGCTCCCCGTCCGGGAATTGAACCCGGGTCACCCGCGTGACAGGCGGGTATACTAACCACTATACTAACGAGGAACTGCGGAGCCTACCCCACGCCATCTACCACACAAACCCCAGAAACACGAACACAACAAACACAAACACCACACACTCAACACACACTCAACACACACTCAACACACACACGCAACACAAACAAACAAACACACATCAGATCGGATCGGATCGGATCGGATCGGACGCGACCGGATCTCGCTGCACACTCTTCCCAACCAAAAGCTGCGAACACCGCTTGCTGCGCAACACACCCGTCTCCCTCCCTTCCTTCCTCTGCGACCCTCCGACTTGGCCGTCGCGTTCTACCGTTCTACACAAACACCACACACACACAGACACACACACACAGACATCCGTCGATCCATTGACGGTCTCTGCTCGTTCGTGTCGCGCCACACCATCCAAAGTGATCCACCATCCACTGCTTGCATCCGGCTCTCCTCACCTCACTCTGCAATGTTCGGTGGTGGCGATCTGGTCGCGGCGTGCAGTCAGCTAGCTACTCCTCACACAACTCACAAATGACTCTAGGCCCCATCAGGCGAGGTACTCTTCGACATCTCCTCCCCGATGTGTTGAGAACGTTTTTTGTGGTTGCCATACAATAGTGGTGCCATTCAACAATTGCGCCGGATGACTTGTGCGTCGACCGGTGTTGGGACGGATCATGCAGTCAACCGATGAGTAACGAGCAACAACGGATGATACGGTGACGCGGCGCTCCAACGAACCTTATCGACGCTCACCGCTCAGTGTGCTGTTTGTTGGTGGTGTGTGTGCTGCCGGTGGCGGTGGCGGTGGCAGTGGCGGTGGCCGTGGTGGACTGTCGTTGGCCGTTGGCAGTTTACGCCACGGTAGAATCGATAGACAGACCTACCCTGGCGATTGCCCATGGCTTGCTGGCGAGGGTGCAGGATGGTGCCGTGTTACAGAGGATGTTGATGCCTTGATGCCGATGTGTTGTTGGTGGAGCGGAGTGGCGAGGTGGTGTCACCGGTCTGTGTGTCTGTGTGCGTTCCGGTCCGAGTTGAATGTGCAATGAGTAAAAAGTAGCATTGGACGGAGTGAGCGGACGTGCGGGTGGATCCGTGGTGATGCAGTGTTGTGTTTGTGTGAAGATGGCGCGTGTCGGTTGTCGTCCAGCGTATGGTGTATGTGGTGTATGGTGTGTGTTTGAGTTGGATGGTTTGTTGCGAGTCGACGCAAAAAGAGAGGAAGCTCCCCGTCCGGGAATTGAACCCGGGTCACCCGCGTGACAGGCGGGTATACTAACCACTATACTAACGAGGAACTGCGGAGCCTACCCCACGCCATCTACCACACAAACCCCAGAAACACGAACACAACAAACACAAACACCACACACTCAACACACACTCAACACACACTCAACACACACACGCAACACAAACAAACAAACAAAACACATCAGATCGGATCGGATCGGATCGGATCGGACGCGACCGGATCTCGCTGCACACTCTTCCCAACCAAAAGCTGCGAACACCGCTTGCTGCGCAACACACCCGTCTCCCTCCCTTCCTTCCTCTGCGACCCTCCGACTTGGCCGTCGCGTTCTACCGTTCTACACAAACACCACACACACACAGACACACACACACAGACATCCGTCGATCCATTGACGGTCTCTGCTCGTTCGTGTCGCGCCACACCATCCAAAGTGATCCACCATCCACTGCTTGCATCCGGCTCTCCTCACCTCACTCTGCAATGTTCGGTGGTGGCGATCTGGTCGCGGCGTGCAGTCAGCTAGCTACTCCTCACACAACTCACAAATGACTCTAGGCCCCATCAGGCGAGGTACTCTTCGACATCTCCTCCCCGATGTGTTGAGAACGTTTTTTGTGGTTGCCATACAATAGTGGTGCCATTCAACAATTGCGCCGGATGACTTGTGCGTCGACCGGTGTTGGGACGGATCATGCAGTCAACCGATGAGTAACGAGCAACAACGGATGATACGGTGACGCGGCGCTCCAACGAACCTTATCGACGCTCACCGCTCAGTGTGCTGTTTGTTGGTGGTGTGTGTGCTGCCGGTGGCGGTGGCGGTGGCAGTGGCGGTGGCCGTGGTGGACTGTCGTTGGCCGTTGGCAGTTTACGCCACGGTAGAATCGATAGACAGACCTACCCTGGCGATTGCCCATGGCTTGCTGGCGAGGGTGCAGGATGGTGCCGTGTTACAGAGGATGTTGATGCCTTGATGCCGATGTGTTGTTGGTGGAGCGGAGTGGCGAGGTGGTGTCACCGGTCTGTGTGTCTGTGTGCGTTCCGGTCCGAGTTGAATGTGCAATGAGTAAAAAGTAGCATTGGACGGAGTGAGCGGACGTGCGGGTGGATCCGTGGTGATGCAGTGTTGTGTTTGTGTGAAGATGGCGCGTGTCGGTTGTCGTCCAGCGTATGGTGTATGTGGTGTATGGTGTGTGTTTGAGTTGGATGGTTTGTTGCGAGTCGACGCAAAAAGAGAGGAAGCTCCCCGTCCGGGAATTGAACCCGGGTCACCCGCGTGACAGGCGGGTATACTAACCACTATACTAACGAGGAACTGCGGAGCCTACCCCACGCCATCTACCACACAAACCCCAGAAACACGAACACAACAAACACAAACACCACACACTCAACACACACTCAACACACACTCAACACACACACGCAACACAAACAAACAAACAAAACACATCAGATCGGATCGGATCGGATCGGATCGGACGCGACCGGATCTCGCTGCACACTCTTCCCAACCAAAAGCTGCGAACACCGCTTGCTGCGCAACACACCCGTCTCCCTCCCTTCCTTCCTCTGCGACCCTCCGACTTGGCCGTCGCGTTCTACCGTTCTACACAAACACCACACACACACAGACACACACACACAGACATCCGTCGATCCATTGACGGTCTCTGCTCGTTCGTGTCGCGCCACACCATCCAAAGTGATCCACCATCCACTGCTTGCATCCGGCTCTCCTCACCTCACTCTGCAATGTTCGGTGGTGGCGATCTGGTCGCGGCGTGCAGTCAGCTAGCTACTCCTCACACAACTCACAAATGACTCTAGGCCCCATCAGGCGAGGTACTCTTCGACATCTCCTCCCCGATGTGTTGAGAACGTTTTTTGTGGTTGCCATACAATAGTGGTGCCATTCAACAATTGCGCCGGATGACTTGTGCGTCGACCGGTGTTGGGACGGATCATGCAGTCAACCGATGAGTAACGAGCAACAACGGATGATACGGTGACGCGGCGCTCCAACGAACCTTATCGACGCTCACCGCTCAGTGTGCTGTTTGTTGGTGGTGTGTGTGCTGCCGGTGGCGGTGGCGGTGGCAGTGGCGGTGGCCGTGGTGGACTGTCGTTGGCCGTTGGCAGTTTACGCCACGGTAGAATCGATAGACAGACCTACCCTGGCGATTGCCCATGGCTTGCTGGCGAGGGTGCAGGATGGTGCCGTGTTACAGAGGATGTTGATGCCTTGATGCCGATGTGTTGTTGGTGGAGCGGAGTGGCGAGGTGGTGTCACCGGTCTGTGTGTCTGTGTGCGTTCCGGTCCGAGTTGAATGTGCAATGAGTAAAAAGTAGCATTGGACGGAGTGAGCGGACGTGCGGGTGGATCCGTGGTGATGCAGTGTTGTGTTTGTGTGAAGATGGCGCGTGTCGGTTGTCGTCCAGCGTATGGTGTATGTGGTGTATGGTGTGTGTTTGAGTTGGATGGTTTGTTGCGAGTCGACGCAAAAAGAGAGGAAGCTCCCCGTCCGGGAATTGAACCCGGGTCACCCGCGTGACAGGCGGGTATACTAACCACTATACTAACGAGGAACTGCGGAGCCTACCCCACGCCATCTACCACACAAACCCCAGAAACACGAACACAACAAACACAAACACCACACACTCAACACACACTCAACACACACTCAACACACACACGCAACACAAACAAACAAACAAAACACATCAGATCGGATCGGATCGGATCGGATCGGACGCGACCGGATCTCGCTGCACACTCTTCCCAACCAAAAGCTGCGAACACCGCTTGCTGCGCAACACACCCGTCTCCCTCCCTTCCTTCCTCTGCGACCCTCCGACTTGGCCGTCGCGTTCTACCGTTCTACACAAACACCACACACACACAGACACACACACACAGACATCCGTCGATCCATTGACGGTCTCTGCTCGTTCGTGTCGCGCCACACCATCCAAAGTGATCCACCATCCACTGCTTGCATCCGGCTCTCCTCACCTCACTCTGCAATGTTCGGTGGTGGCGATCTGGTCGCGGCGTGCAGTCAGCTAGCTACTCCTCACACAACTCACAAATGACTCTAGGCCCCATCAGGCGAGGTACTCTTCGACATCTCCTCCCCGATGTGTTGAGAACGTTTTTTGTGGTTGCCATACAATAGTGGTGCCATTCAACAATTGCGCCGGATGACTTGTGCGTCGACCGGTGTTGGGACGGATCATGCAGTCAACCGATGAGTAACGAGCAACAACGGATGATACGGTGACGCGGCGCTCCAACGAACCTTATCGACGCTCACCGCTCAGTGTGCTGTTTGTTGGTGGTGTGTGTGCTGCCGGTGGCGGTGGCGGTGGCAGTGGCGGTGGCCGTGGTGGACTGTCGTTGGCCGTTGGCAGTTTACGCCACGGTAGAATCGATAGACAGACCTACCCTGGCGATTGCCCATGGCTTGCTGGCGAGGGTGCAGGATGGTGCCGTGTTACAGAGGATGTTGATGCCTTGATGCCGATGTGTTGTTGGTGGAGCGGAGTGGCGAGGTGGTGTCACCGGTCTGTGTGTCTGTGTGCGTTCCGGTCCGAGTTGAATGTGCAATGAGTAAAAAGTAGCATTGGACGGAGTGAGCGGACGTGCGGGTGGATCCGTGGTGATGCAGTGTTGTGTTTGTGTGAAGATGGCGCGTGTCGGTTGTCGTCCAGCGTATGGTGTATGTGGTGTATGGTGTGTGTTTGAGTTGGATGGTTTGTTGCGAGTCGACGCAAAAAGAGAGGAAGCTCCCCGTCCGGGAATTGAACCCGGGTCACCCGCGTGACAGGCGGGTATACTAACCACTATACTAACGAGGAACTGCGGAGCCTACCCCACGCCATCTACCACACAAACCCCAGAAACACGAACACAACAAACACAAACACCACACACTCAACACACACTCAACACACACTCAACACACACACGCAACACAAACAAACAAACAAAACACATCAGATCGGATCGGATCGGATCGGATCGGACGCGACCGGATCTCGCTGCACACTCTTCCCAACCAAAAGCTGCGAACACCGCTTGCTGCGCAACACACCCGTCTCCCTCCCTTCCTTCCTCTGCGACCCTCCGACTTGGCCGTCGCGTTCTACCGTTCTACACAAACACCACACACACACAGACACACACACACAGACATCCGTCGATCCATTGACGGTCTCTGCTCGTTCGTGTCGCGCCACACCATCCAAAGTGATCCACCATCCACTGCTTGCATCCGGCTCTCCTCACCTCACTCTGCAATGTTCGGTGGTGGCGATCTGGTCGCGGCGTGCAGTCAGCTAGCTACTCCTCACACAACTCACAAATGACTCTAGGCCCCATCAGGCGAGGTACTCTTCGACATCTCCTCCCCGATGTGTTGAGAACGTTTTTTGTGGTTGCCATACAATAGTGGTGCCATTCAACAATTGCGCCGGATGACTTGTGCGTCGACCGGTGTTGGGACGGATCATGCAGTCAACCGATGAGTAACGAGCAACAACGGATGATACGGTGACGCGGCGCTCCAACGAACCTTATCGACGCTCACCGCTCAGTGTGCTGTTTGTTGGTGGTGTGTGTGCTGCCGGTGGCGGTGGCGGTGGCAGTGGCGGTGGCCGTGGTGGACTGTCGTTGGCCGTTGGCAGTTTACGCCACGGTAGAATCGATAGACAGACCTACCCTGGCGATTGCCCATGGCTTGCTGGCGAGGGTGCAGGATGGTGCCGTGTTACAGAGGATGTTGATGCCTTGATGCCGATGTGTTGTTGGTGGAGCGGAGTGGCGAGGTGGTGTCACCGGTCTGTGTGTCTGTGTGCGTTCCGGTCCGAGTTGAATGTGCAATGAGTAAAAAGTAGCATTGGACGGAGTGAGCGGACGTGCGGGTGGATCCGTGGTGATGCAGTGTTGTGTTTGTGTGAAGATGGCGCGTGTCGGTTGTCGTCCAGCGTATGGTGTATGTGGTGTATGGTGTGTGTTTGAGTTGGATGGTTTGTTGCGAGTCGACGCAAAAAGGAGGAAGCTCCCCGTCCGGGAATTGAACCCGGGTCACCCGCGTGACAGGCGGGTATACTAACCACTATACTAACGAGGAACTGCGGAGCCTACCCCACGCCATCTACCACACAAACCCCAGAAACACGAACACAACAAACACAAACACCACACACTCAACACACACTCAACACACACACAACACACACACGCAACACAAACAAACAAACAAAACACATCAGATCGGATCGGATCGGATCGGATCGGACGCGACCGGATCTCGCTGCACACTCTTCCCAACCAAAAGCTGCGAACACCGCTTGCTGCGCAACACACCCGTCTCCCTCCCTTCCTTCCTCTGCGACCCTCCGACTTGGCCGTCGCGTTCTACCGTTCTACACAAACACCACACACACACAGACACACACACACAGACATCCGTCGATCCATTGACGGTCTCTGCTCGTTCGTGTCGCGCCACACCATCCAAAGTGATCCACCATCCACTGCTTGCATCCGGCTCTCCTCACCTCACTCTGCAATGTTCGGTGGTGGCGATCTGGTCGCGGCGTGCAGTCAGCTAGCTACTCCTCACACAACTCACAAATGACTCTAGGCCCCATCAGGCGAGGTACTCTTCGACATCTCCTCCCCGATGTGTTGAGAACGTTTTTTGTGGTTGCCATACAATAGTGGTGCCATTCAACAATTGCGCCGGATGACTTGTGCGTCGACCGGTGTTGGGACGGATCATGCAGTCAACCGATGAGTAACGAGCAACAACGGATGATACGGTGACGCGGCGCTCCAACGAACCTTATCGACGCTCACCGCTCAGTGTGCTGTTTGTTGGTGGTGTGTGTGCTGCCGGTGGCGGTGGCGGTGGCAGTGGCGGTGGCCGTGGTGGACTGTCGTTGGCCGTTGGCAGTTTACGCCACGGTAGAATCGATAGACAGACCTACCCTGGCGATTGCCCATGGCTTGCTGGCGAGGGTGCAGGATGGTGCCGTGTTACAGAGGATGTTGATGCCTTGATGCCGATGTGTTGTTGGTGGAGCGGAGTGGCGAGGTGGTGTCACCGGTCTGTGTGTCTGTGTGCGTTCCGGTCCGAGTTGAATGTGCAATGAGTAAAAAGTAGCATTGGACGGAGTGAGCGGACGTGCGGGTGGATCCGTGGTGATGCAGTGTTGTGTTTGTGTGAAGATGGCGCGTGTCGGTTGTCGTCCAGCGTATGGTGTATGTGGTGTATGGTGTGTGTTTGAGTTGGATGGTTTGTTGCGAGTCGACGCAAAAAGAGAGGAAGCTCCCCGTCCGGGAATTGAACCCGGGTCACCCGCGTGACAGGCGGGTATACTAACCACTATACTAACGAGGAACTGCGGAGCCTACCCCACGCCATCTACCACACAAACCCCAGAAACACGAACACAACAAACACAAACACCACACACTCAACACACACTCAACACACACACGCAACACAAACAAACAAACAAAACACATCAGATCGGATCGGATCGGATCGGATCGGACCGACCGGATCTCGCTGCACACTCTTCCCAACCAAAAGCTGCGAACACCGCTTGCTGCGCAACACACCCGTCTCCCTCCCTTCCTTCCTCTGCGACCCTCCGACTTGGCCGTCGCGTTCTACCGTTCTACACAAACACCACACACACACACAGACACACACACACAGACATCCGTCGATCCATTGACGGTCTCTGCTCGTTCGTGTCGCGCCACACCATCCAAAGTGATCCACCATCCACTGCTTGCATCCGGCTCTCCTCACCTCACTCTGCAATGTTCGGTGGTGGCGATCTGGTCGCGGCGTGCAGTCAGCTAGCTACTCCTCACACAACTCACAAATGACTCTAGGCCCCATCAGGCGAGGTACTCTTCGACATCTCCTCCCCGATGTGTTGAGAACGTTTTTTGTGGTTGCCATACAATAGTGGTGCCATTCAACAATTGCGCCGGATGACTTGTGCGTCGACCGGTGTTGGGACGGATCATGCAGTCAACCGATGAGTAACGAGCAACAACGGATGATACGGTGACGCGGCGCTCCAACGAACCTTATCGACGCTCACCGCTCAGTGTGCTGTTTGTTGGTGGTGTGTGTGCTGCCGGTGGCGGTGGCGGTGGCAGTGGCGGTGGCCGTGGTGGACTGTCGTTGGCCGTTGGCAGTTTACGCCACGGTAGAATCGATAGACAGACCTACCCTGGCGATTGCCCATGGCTTGCTGGCGAGGGTGCAGGATGGTGCCGTGTTACAGAGGATGTTGATGCCTTGATGCCGATGTGTTGTTGGTGGAGCGGAGTGGCGAGGTGGTGTCACCGGTCTGTGTGTCTGTGTGCGTTCCGGTCCGAGTTGAATGTGCAATGAGTAAAAAGTAGCATTGGACGGAGTGAGCGGACGTGCGGGTGGATCCGTGGTGATGCAGTGTTGTGTTTGTGTGAAGATGGCGCGTGTCGGTTGTCGTCCAGCGTATGGTGTATGTGGTGTATGGTGTGTGTTTGAGTTGGATGGTTTGTTGCGAGTCGACGCAAAAAGAGAGGAAGCTCCCCGTCCGGGAATTGAACCCGGGTCACCCGCGTGACAGGCGGGTATACTAACCACTATACTAACGAGGAACTGCGGAGCCTACCCCACGCCATCTACCACACAAACCCCAGAAACACGAACACAACAAACACAAACACCACACACTCAACACACACTCAACACACACTCAACACACACACGCAACACAAACAAACAAACAAAACACATCAGATCGGATCGGATCGGATCGGATCGGACGCGACCGGATCTCGCTGCACACTCTTCCCAACCAAAAGCTGCGAACACCGCTTGCTGCGCAACACACCCGTCTCCCTCCCTTCCTTCCTCTGCGACCCTCCGACTTGGCCGTCGCGTTCTACCGTTCTACACAAACACCACACACACACACAGACACACACACACAGACATCCGTCGATCCATTGACGGTCTCTGCTCGTTCGTGTCGCGCCACACCATCCAAAGTGATCCACCATCCACTGCTTGCATCCGGCTCTCCTCACCTCACTCTGCAATGTTCGGTGGTGGCGATCTGGTCGCGGCGTGCAGTCAGCTAGCTACTCCTCACACAACTCACAAATGACTCTAGGCCCCATCAGGCGAGGTACTCTTCGACATCTCCTCCCCGATGTGTTGAGAACGTTTTTTGTGGTTGCCATACAATAGTGGTGCCATTCAACAATTGCGCCGGATGACTTGTGCGTCGACCGGTGTTGGGACGGATCATGCAGTCAACCGATGAGTAACGAGCAACAACGGATGATACGGTGACGCGGCGCTCCAACGAACCTTATCGACGCTCACCGCTCAGTGTGCTGTTTGTTGGTGGTGTGTGTGCTGCCGGTGGCGGTGGCGGTGGCAGTGGCGGTGGCCGTGGTGGACTGTCGTTGGCCGTTGGCAGTTTACGCCACGGTAGAATCGATAGACAGACCTACCCTGGCGATTGCCCATGGCTTGCTGGCGAGGGTGCAGGATGGTGCCGTGTTACAGAGGATGTTGATGCCTTGATGCCGATGTGTTGTTGGTGGAGCGGAGTGGCGAGGTGGTGTCACCGGTCTGTGTGTCTGTGTGCGTTCCGGTCCGAGTTGAATGTGCAATGAGTAAAAAGTAGCATTGGACGGAGTGAGCGGACGTGCGGGTGGATCCGTGGTGATGCAGTGTTGTGTTTGTGTGAAGATGGCGCGTGTCGGTTGTCGTCCAGCGTATGGTGTATGTGGTGTATGGTGTGTGTTTGAGTTGGATGGTTTGTTGCGAGTCGACGCAAAAAGAGAGGAAGCTCCCCGTCCGGGAATTGAACCCGGGTCACCCGCGTGACAGGCGGGTATACTAACCACTATACTAACGAGGAACTGCGGAGCCTACCCCACGCCATCTACCACACAAACCCCAGAAACACGAACACAACAAACACAAACACCACACACTCAACACACACTCAACACACACACGCAACACAAACAAACAAACAAAACACATCAGATCGGATCGGATCGGATCGGATCGGACGCGACCGGATCTCGCTGCACACTCTTCCCAACCAAAAGCTGCGAACACCGCTTGCTGCGCAACACACCCGTCTCCCTCCCTTCCTTCCTCTGCGACCCTCCGACTTGGCCGTCGCGTTCTACCGTTCTACACAAACACCACACACACACACAGACACACACACACAGACATCCGTCGATCCATTGACGGTCTCTGCTCGTTCGTGTCGCGCCACACCATCCAAAGTGATCCACCATCCACTGCTTGCATCCGGCTCTCCTCACCTCACTCTGCAATGTTCGGTGGTGGCGATCTGGTCGCGGCGTGCAGTCAGCTAGCTACTCCTCACACAACTCACAAATGACTCTAGGCCCCATCAGGCGAGGTACTCTTCGACATCTCCTCCCCGATGTGTTGAGAACGTTTTTTGTGGTTGCCATACAATAGTGGTGCCATTCAACAATTGCGCCGGATGACTTGTGCGTCGACCGGTGTTGGGACGGATCATGCAGTCAACCGATGAGTAACGAGCAACAACGGATGATACGGTGACGCGGCGCTCCAACGAACCTTATCGACGCTCACCGCTCAGTGTGCTGTTTGTTGGTGGTGTGTGTGCTGCCGGTGGCGGTGGCGGTGGCAGTGGCGGTGGCCGTGGTGGACTGTCGTTGGCCGTTGGCAGTTTACGCCACGGTAGAATCGATAGACAGACCTACCCTGGCGATTGCCCATGGCTTGCTGGCGAGGGTGCAGGATGGTGCCGTGTTACAGAGGATGTTGATGCCTTGATGCCGATGTGTTGTTGGTGGAGCGGAGTGGCGAGGTGGTGTCACCGGTCTGTGTGTCTGTGCGTTCCGGTCCGAGTTGAATGTGCAATGAGTAAAAAGTAGCATTGGACGGAGTGAGCGGACGTGCGGGTGGATCCGTGGTGATGCAGTGTTGTGTTTGTGTGAAGATGGCGCGTGTCGGTTGTCGTCCAGCGTATGGTGTATGTGGTGTATGGTGTGTGTTTGAGTTGGATGGTTTGTTGCGAGTCGACGCAAAAAGAGAGGAAGCTCCCCGTCCGGGAATTGAACCCGGGTCACCCGCGTGACAGGCGGGTATACTAACCACTATACTAACGAGGAACTGCGGAGCCTACCCCACGCCATCTACCACACAAACCCCAGAAACACGAACACAACAAACACAAACACCACACACTCAACACACACTCAACACACACTCAACACACACACGCAACACAAACAAACAAACAAAACACATCAGATCGGATCGGATCGGATCGGATCGGACGCGACCGGATCTCGCTGCACACTCTTCCCAACCAAAAGCTGCGAACACCGCTTGCTGCGCAACACACCCGTCTCCCTCCCTTCCTTCCTCTGCGACCCTCCGACTTGGCCGTCGCGTTCTACCGTTCTACACAAACACACACACACACAGACACACACACACAGACATCCGTCGATCCATTGACGGTCTCTGCTCGTTCGTGTCGCGCCACACCATCCAAAG
>JAKVDI010000242.1:2500-25514 GCA_022836835.1 Pythium insidiosum | reverse complement strand
CCGGACGGACGCGTCGTCGCTCCAACCAACCACACAAATGGTATTCATGCTGTGACCACGAGAGATGAATGTGCGGTTGTATCACCCATTGCCACCATTGGTTCATCACCTCTAGAGGCAAACGCCGTGTCCCCTCACGGGAACACAAACAAACACACATAGTCTTACCATTTCATCTACCGTGTTCCTGCTTGGTGACCTAGCAAACACTAGACGCGCACACCCATACACACACATTCACAAATACATACATACATACATACATACATAGAACATCATGACGTCCATTGTCGATTCTTTTTCTCCTCGATACAGACTGACGCAATTTCTCACTGGCTGACGAACCGACAGACTGGTCGATTCGCTCACTCACGGCGACGGGCTGTTGGCGTTACTGCATGTACTGTATCTACTTGTGCATTTGCAGGCTTGCTTGGTTTTTGGACCATGCAGTTCGCGTATGGATATGGTTTGTTTGTTTGTTTGTTTGTTTGCGTGTCTGTCTGTCTGCCTCTGCCTGTTTGTCATTGCCTGAGTGGTACTCGATCTCTCTGGCTCTTGATGCGAGCACGGAAACACGCGTAGATGGTCTGTTCTTTGTCTGATGTACCCGACAGCACTAGTACCAAAGCGTCAGATTGCCGTTAGTTTGTTCGTTTGGCTATTCGTAGGTGGAATCCTGTTAGGCCACGAGCTTTCCTGAGCGTGGGGTGCAGCATTGTGTATGCATCTGGTATATCAGCTCGGCTCGATATCCAAGCTTGTCTGATCGGCGAGTCAAGGGCAGCGGCGGACTCGAACCGCGCTTATGTTGCGCGAAGGTCAGTGGTGATTGATGCGAGGCGTGATCCGTAGTTGGATGCAGATTTCATACATGGTCGATTGCCGCGTGCATGGGTGTCTATGACTGTCAATGTTGCTGCACCGTCGCAATGGCATGACAATTGTAGCGAGAGAGAGAGAGAGAGAGAGAGAGAGAGAGAGAGCGTGTGACGAGTGAGTCATCGGATGGCGAAAGGAAGAAGAAAAAGAGAAGCAGAAGAAAGAAAGTCAATGTTGTGAGGGGCAACAAGCGAGTCTACCATCAGGGCGCTGAGCTGAGCAAGGCTCCGAGTGACTCGTCTATCAAAGACGACAGCTGTGAGATTTGAACTCACGCAGGTTACCCCAATGGATTTCAAGTCCATCGCCTTAACCACTCGGCCAAGCTGTCGCGCATTCATTCACGCGTGTCACTCGTTTCCACCCCCTCAGACCCTCAGATCCTCACACACGCCGACCCTCGCACACGCCGACCCTCCCACCCTCCGACAACACACACACACACACACACACACACAAATGTATATACACATACACTGCACGTCGTCTGTTCACGGCACGCAACAAACATCACTCACAACCTGGCGTCACCAACACCATGCACACGTACTGATAACTTTCACAATCACACCGGACGGACGCGTCGTCGCTCCAACCAACCACACAAATGGTATTCATGCTGTGACCACGAGAGATGAATGTGCGGTTGTATCACCCATTGCCACCATTGGTTCATCACCTCTAGAGGCAAACGCCGTGTCCCCTCACGGGAACACAAACAAACACACATAGTCTTACCATTTCATCTACCGTGTTCCTGCTTGGTGACCTAGCAAACACTAGACGCGCACACCCATACACACACATTCACAAATACATACATACATACATACATACATAGAACATCATGACGTCCATTGTCGATTCTTTTTCTCCTCGATACAGACTGACGCAATTTCTCACTGGCTGACGAACCGACAGACTGGTCGATTCGCTCACTCACGGCGACGGGCTGTTGGCGTTACTGCATGTACTGTATCTACTTGTGCATTTGCAGGCTTGCTTGGTTTTTGGACCATGCAGTTCGCGTATGGATATGGTTTGTTTGTTTGTTTGTTTGTTTGCGTGTCTGTCTGTCTGCCTCTGCCTGTTTGTCATTGCCTGAGTGGTACTCGATCTCTCTGGCTCTTGATGCGAGCACGGAAACACGCGTAGATGGTCTGTTCTTTGTCTGATGTACCCGACAGCACTAGTACCAAAGCGTCAGATTGCCGTTAGTTTGTTCGTTTGGCTATTCGTAGGTGGAATCCTGTTAGGCCACGAGCTTTCCTGAGCGTGGGGTGCAGCATTGTGTATGCATCTGGTATATCAGCTCGGCTCGATATCCAAGCTTGTCTGATCGGCGAGTCAAGGGCAGCGGCGGACTCGAACCGCGCTTATGTTGCGCGAAGGTCAGTGGTGATTGATGCGAGGCGTGATCCGTAGTTGGATGCAGATTTCATACATGGTCGATTGCCGCGTGCATGGGTGTCTATGACTGTCAATGTTGCTGCACCGTCGCAATGGCATGACAATTGTAGCGAGAGAGAGAGAGAGAGAGAGAGAGAGAGAGAGAGAGAGCGTGTGACGAGTGAGTCATCGGATGGCGAAAGGAAGAAGAAAAAGAGAAGCAGAAGAAAGAAAGTCAATGTTGTGAGGGGCAACAAGCGAGTCTACCATCAGGGCGCTGAGCTGAGCAAGGCTCCGAGTGACTCGTCTATCAAAGACGACAGCTGTGAGATTTGAACTCACGCAGGTTACCCCAATGGATTTCAAGTCCATCGCCTTAACCACTCGGCCAAGCTGTCGCGCATTCATTCACGCGTGTCACTCGTTTCCACCCCCTCAGACCCTCAGATCCTCACACACGCCGACCCTCGCACACGCCGACCCTCCCACCCTCCGACAACACACACACACACACACACACACACACACATGTATATACACATACACTGCACGTCGTCTGTTCACGGCACGCAACAAACATCACTCACAACCTGGCGTCACCAACACCATGCACACGTACTGATAACTTTCACAATCACACCGGACGGACGCGTCGTCGCTCCAACCAACCACACAAATGGTATTCATGCTGTGACCACGAGAGATGAATGTGCGGTTGTATCACCCATTGCCACCATTGGTTCATCACCTCTAGAGGCAAACGCCGTGTCCCCTCACGGGAACACAAACAAACACACATAGTCTTACCATTTCATCTACCGTGTTCCTGCTTGGTGACCTAGCAAACACTAGACGCGCACACCCATACACACACATTCACAAATACATACATACATACATACATACATATAACATCATGACGTCCATTGTCGATTCTTTTTCTCCTCGATACAGACTGACGCAATTTCTCACTGGCTGACGAACCGACAGACTGGTCGATTCGCTCACTCACGGCGACGGGCTGTTGGCGTTACTGCATGTACTGTATCTACTTGTGCATTTGCAGGCTTGCTTGGTTTTTGGACCATGCAGTTCGCGTATGGATATGGTTTGTTTGTTTGTTTGTTTGTTTGCGTGTCTGTCTGTCTGCCTCTGCCTGTTTGTCATTGCCTGAGTGGTACTCGATCTCTCTGGCTCTTGATGCGAGCACGGAAACACGCGTAGATGGTCTGTTCTTTGTCTGATGTACCCGACAGCACTAGTACCAAAGCGTCAGATTGCCGTTAGTTTGTTCGTTTGGCTATTCGTAGGTGGAATCCTGTTAGGCCACGAGCTTTCCTGAGCGTGGGGTGCAGCATTGTGTATGCATCTGGTATATCAGCTCGGCTCGATATCCAAGCTTGTCTGATCGGCGAGTCAAGGGCAGCGGCGGACTCGAACCGCGCTTATGTTGCGCGAAGGTCAGTGGTGATTGATGCGAGGCGTGATCCGTAGTTGGATGCAGATTTCATACATGGTCGATTGCCGCGTGCATGGGTGTCTATGACTGTCAATGTTGCTGCACCGTCGCAATGGCATGACAATTGTAGCGAGAGAGAGAGAGAGAGAGAGAGAGAGAGAGAGAGCGTGTGACGAGTGAGTCATCGGATGGCGAAAGGAAGAAGAAAAAGAGAAGCAGAAGAAAGAAAGTCAATGTTGTGAGGGGCAACAAGCGAGTCTACCATCAGGGCGCTGAGCTGAGCAAGGCTCCGAGTGACTCGTCTATCAAAGACGACAGCTGTGAGATTTGAACTCACGCAGGTTACCCCAATGGATTTCAAGTCCATCGCCTTAACCACTCGGCCAAGCTGTCGCGCATTCATTCACGCGTGTCACTCGTTTCCACCCCCTCAGACCCTCAGATCCTCACACACGCCGACCCTCGCACACGCCGACCCTCCCACCCTCCGACAACACACACACACACACACACACACACACACACATGTATATACACATACACTGCACGTCGTCTGTTCACGGCACGCAACAAACATCACTCACAACCTGGCGTCACCAACACCATGCACACGTACTGATAACTTTCACAATCACACCGGACGGACGCGTCGTCGCTCCAACCAACCACACAAATGGTATTCATGCTGTGACCACGAGAGATGAATGTGCGGTTGTATCACCCATTGCCACCATTGGTTCATCACCTCTAGAGGCAAACGCCGTGTCCCCTCACGGGAACACAAACAAACACACATAGTCTTACCATTTCATCTACCGTGTTCCTGCTTGGTGACCTAGCAAACACTAGACGCGCACACCCATACACACACATTCACAAATACATACATACATACATACATACATAGAACATCATGACGTCCATTGTCGATTCTTTTTCTCCTCGATACAGACTGACGCAATTTCTCACTGGCTGACGAACCGACAGACTGGTCGATTCGCTCACTCACGGCGACGGGCTGTTGGCGTTACTGCATGTACTGTATCTACTTGTGCATTTGCAGACTTGCTTGGTTTTTGGACCATGCAGTTCGCGTATGGATATGGTTTGTTTGTTTGTTTGTTTGTTTGTTTGCGTGTCTGTCTGTCTGCCTCTGCCTGTTTGTCATTGCCTGAGTGGTACTCGATCTCTCTGGCTCTTGATGCGAGCACGGAAACACGCGTAGATGGTCTGTTCTTTGTCTGATGTACCCGACAGCACTAGTACCAAAGCGTCAGATTGCCGTTAGTTTGTTCGTTTGGCTATTCGTAGGTGGAATCCTGTTAGGCCACGAGCTTTCCTGAGCGTGGGGTGCAGCATTGTGTATGCATCTGGTATATCAGCTCGGCTCGATATCCAAGCTTGTCTGATCGGCGAGTCAAGGGCAGCGGCGGACTCGAACCGCGCTTATGTTGCGCGAAGGTCAGTGGTGATTGATGCGAGGCGTGATCCGTAGTTGGATGCAGATTTCATACATGGTCGATTGCCGCGTGCATGGGTGTCTATGACTGTCAATGTTGCTGCACCGTCGCAATGGCATGACAATTGTAGCGAGAGAGAGAGAGAGAGAGAGAGAGAGAGAGAGAGAGAGCGTGTGACGAGTGAGTCATCGGATGGCGAAAGGAAGAAGAAAAAGAGAAGCAGAAGAAAGAAAGTCAATGTTGTGAGGGGCAACAAGCGAGTCTACCATCAGGGCGCTGAGCTGAGCAAGGCTCCGAGTGACTCGTCTATCAAAGACGACAGCTGTGAGATTTGAACTCACGCAGGTTACCCCAATGGATTTCAAGTCCATCGCCTTAACCACTCGGCCAAGCTGTCGCGCATTCATTCACGCGTGTCACTCGTTTCCACCCCCTCAGACCCTCAGATCCTCACACACGCCGACCCTCGCACACGCCGACCCTCCCACCCTCCGACAACACACACACACACACACACACACACACACATGTATATACACATACACTGCACGTCGTCTGTTCACGGCACGCAACAAACATCACTCACAACCTGGCGTCACCAACACCATGCACACGTACTGATAACTTTCACAATCACACCGGACGGACGCGTCGTCGCTCCAACCAACCACACAAATGGTATTCATGCTGTGACCACGAGAGATGAATGTGCGGTTGTATCACCCATTGCCACCATTGGTTCATCACCTCTAGAGGCAAACGCCGTGTCCCCTCACGGGAACACAAACAAACACACATAGTCTTACCATTTCATCTACCGTGTTCCTGCTTGGTGACCTAGCAAACACTAGACGCGCACACCCATACACACACATTCACAATACACACATACATACATACATACATACATACATACATACATACATACATACATACATACATACATATACATACATACATACATACATAGACATCATCCCATTGTCGATTCTTTTTCTCCTCGATACAGACTGACGCAATTTCTCACTGGCTGACGAACCGACAGACTGGTCGATTCGCTCACTCACGGCGACGGGCTGTTGGCGTTACTGCATGTACTGTATCTACTTGTGCATTTGCAGGCTTGCTTGGTTTTTGGACCATGCAGTTCGCGTATGGATATGGTTTGTTTGTTTGTTTGTTTGTTTGCGTGTCTGTCTGTCTGCCTCTGCCTGTTTGTCATTGCCTGAGTGGTACTCGATCTCTCTGGCTCTTGATGCGAGCACGGAAACACGCGTAGATGGTCTGTTCTTTGTCTGATGTACCCGACAGCACTAGTACCAAAGCGTCAGATTGCCGTTAGTTTGTTCGTTTGGCTATTCGTAGGTGGAATCCTGTTAGGCCACGAGCTTTCCTGAGCGTGGGGTGCAGCATTGTGTATGCATCTGGTATATCAGCTCGGCTCGATATCCAAGCTTGTCTGATCGGCGAGTCAAGGGCAGCGGCGGACTCGAACCGCGCTTATGTTGCGCGAAGGTCAGTGGTGATTGATGCGAGGCGTGATCCGTAGTTGGATGCAGATTTCATACATGGTCGATTGCCGCGTGCATGGGTGTCTATGACTGTCAATGTTGCTGCACCGTCGCAATGGCATGACAATTGTAGCGAGAGAGAGAGAGAGAGAGAGAGAGAGCGTGTGACGAGTGAGTCATCGGATGGCGAAAGGAAGAAGAAAAAGAGAAGCAGAAGAAAGAAAGTCAATGTTGTGAGGGGCAACAAGCGAGTCTACCATCAGGGCGCTGAGCTGAGCAAGGCTCCGAGTGACTCGTCTATCAAAGACGACAGCTGTGAGATTTGAACTCACGCAGGTTACCCCAATGGATTTCAAGTCCATCGCCTTAACCACTCGGCCAAGCTGTCGCGCATTCATTCACGCGTGTCACTCGTTTCCACCCCCTCAGACCCTCAGATCCTCACACACGCCGACCCTCGCACACGCCGACCCTCCCACCCTCCGACAACACACACACACACACACACACACACACACACAGTATATACACATACACTGCACGTCGTCTGTTCACGGCACGCAACAAACATCACTCACAACCTGGCGTCACCAACACCATGCACACGTACTGATAACTTTCACAATCACACCGGACGGACGCGTCGTCGCTCCAACCAACCACACAAATGGTATTCATGCTGTGACCACGAGAGATGAATGTGCGGTTGTATCACCCATTGCCACCATTGGTTCATCACCTCTAGAGGCAAACGCCGTGTCCCCTCACGGGAACACAAACAAACACACATAGTCTTACCATTTCATCTACCGTGTTCCTGCTTGGTGACCTAGCAAACACTAGACGCGCACACCCATACACACACATTCACAAATACATACATACATACATACATACATAGAACATCATGACGTCCATTGTCGATTCTTTTTCTCCTCGATACAGACTGACGCAATTTCTCACTGGCTGACGAACCGACAGACTGGTCGATTCGCTCACTCACGGCGACGGGCTGTTGGCGTTACTGCATGTACTGTATCTACTTGTGCATTTGCAGGCTTGCTTGGTTTTTGGACCATGCAGTTCGCGTATGGATATGGTTTGTTTGTTTGTTTGTTTGTTTGCGTGTCTGTCTGTCTGCCTCTGCCTGTTTGTCATTGCCTGAGTGGTACTCGATCTCTCTGGCTCTTGATGCGAGCACGGAAACACGCGTAGATGGTCTGTTCTTTGTCTGATGTACCCGACAGCACTAGTACCAAAGCGTCAGATTGCCGTTAGTTTGTTCGTTTGGCTATTCGTAGGTGGAATCCTGTTAGGCCACGAGCTTTCCTGAGCGTGGGGTGCAGCATTGTGTATGCATCTGGTATATCAGCTCGGCTCGATATCCAAGCTTGTCTGATCGGCGAGTCAAGGGCAGCGGCGGACTCGAACCGCGCTTATGTTGCGCGAAGGTCAGTGGTGATTGATGCGAGGCGTGATCCGTAGTTGGATGCAGATTTCATACATGGTCGATTGCCGCGTGCATGGGTGTCTATGACTGTCAATGTTGCTGCACCGTCGCAATGGCATGACAATTGTAGCGAGAGAGAGAGAGAGAGAGAGAGAGAGAGAGAGCGTGTGACGAGTGAGTCATCGGATGGCGAAAGGAAGAAGAAAAAGAGAAGCAGAAGAAAGAAAGTCAATGTTGTGAGGGGCAACAAGCGAGTCTACCATCAGGGCGCTGAGCTGAGCAAGGCTCCGAGTGACTCGTCTATCAAAGACGACAGCTGTGAGATTTGAACTCACGCAGGTTACCCCAATGGATTTCAAGTCCATCGCCTTAACCACTCGGCCAAGCTGTCGCGCATTCATTCACGCGTGTCACTCGTTTCCACCCCCTCAGACCCTCAGATCCTCACACACGCCGACCCTCGCACACGCCGACCCTCCCACCCTCCGACAACACACACACACACACACACACACACACACACATGTATATACACATACACTGCACGTCGTCTGTTCACGGCACGCAACAAACATCACTCACAACCTGGCGTCACCAACACCATGCACACGTACTGATAACTTTCACAATCACACCGGACGGACGCGTCGTCGCTCCAACCAACCACACAAATGGTATTCATGCTGTGACCACGAGAGATGAATGTGCGGTTGTATCACCCATTGCCACCATTGGTTCATCACCTCTAGAGGCAAACGCCGTGTCCCCTCACGGGAACACAAACAAACACACATAGTCTTACCATTTCATCTACCGTGTTCCTGCTTGGTGACCTAGCAAACACTAGACGCGCACACCCATACACACACATTCACAAATACATACATACATACATACATACATAGAACATCATGACGTCCATTGTCGATTCTTTTTCTCCTCGATACAGACTGACGCAATTTCTCACTGGCTGACGAACCGACAGACTGGTCGATTCGCTCACTCACGGCGACGGGCTGTTGGCGTTACTGCATGTACTGTATCTACTTGTGCATTTGCAGGCTTGCTTGGTTTTTGGACCATGCAGTTCGCGTATGGATATGGTTTGTTTGTTTGTTTGTTTGTTTGCGTGTCTGTCTGTCTGCCTCTGCCTGTTTGTCATTGCCTGAGTGGTACTCGATCTCTCTGGCTCTTGATGCGAGCACGGAAACACGCGTAGATGGTCTGTTCTTTGTCTGATGTACCCGACAGCACTAGTACCAAAGCGTCAGATTGCCGTTAGTTTGTTCGTTTGGCTATTCGTAGGTGGAATCCTGTTAGGCCACGAGCTTTCCTGAGCGTGGGGTGCAGCATTGTGTATGCATCTGGTATATCAGCTCGGCTCGATATCCAAGCTTGTCTGATCGGCGAGTCAAGGGCAGCGGCGGACTCGAACCGCGCTTATGTTGCGCGAAGGTCAGTGGTGATTGATGCGAGGCGTGATCCGTAGTTGGATGCAGATTTCATACATGGTCGATTGCCGCGTGCATGGGTGTCTATGACTGTCAATGTTGCTGCACCGTCGCAATGGCATGACAATTGTAGCGAGAGAGAGAGAGAGAGAGAGAGAGAGAGAGAGAGCGTGTGACGAGTGAGTCATCGGATGGCGAAAGGAAGAAGAAAAAGAGAAGCAGAAGAAAGAAAGTCAATGTTGTGAGGGGCAACAAGCGAGTCTACCATCAGGGCGCTGAGCTGAGCAAGGCTCCGAGTGACTCGTCTATCAAAGACGACAGCTGTGAGATTTGAACTCACGCAGGTTACCCCAATGGATTTCAAGTCCATCGCCTTAACCACTCGGCCAAGCTGTCGCGCATTCATTCACGCGTGTCACTCGTTTCCACCCCCTCAGACCCTCAGATCCTCACACACGCCGACCCTCGCACACGCCGACCCTCCCACCCTCCGACAACACACACACACACACACACACACACACACAAATGTATATACACATACACTGCACGTCGTCTGTTCACGGCACGCAACAAACATCACTCACAACCTGGCGTCACCAACACCATGCACACGTACTGATAACTTTCACAATCACACCGGACGGACGCGTCGTCGCTCCAACCAACCACACAAATGGTATTCATGCTGTGACCACGAGAGATGAATGTGCGGTTGTATCACCCATTGCCACCATTGGTTCATCACCTCTAGAGGCAAACGCCGTGTCCCCTCACGGGAACACAAACAAACACACATAGTCTTACCATTTCATCTACCGTGTTCCTGCTTGGTGACCTAGCAAACACTAGACGCGCACACCCATACACACACATTCACAAATACATACATACATACATACATACATAGAACATCATGACGTCCATTGTCGATTCTTTTTCTCCTCGATACAGACTGACGCAATTTCTCACTGGCTGACGAACCGACAGACTGGTCGATTCGCTCACTCACGGCGACGGGCTGTTGGCGTTACTGCATGTACTGTATCTACTTGTGCATTTGCAGGCTTGCTTGGTTTTTGGACCATGCAGTTCGCGTATGGATATGGTTTGTTTGTTTGTTTGTTTGTTTGCGTGTCTGTCTGTCTGCCTCTGCCTGTTTGTCATTGCCTGAGTGGTACTCGATCTCTCTGGCTCTTGATGCGAGCACGGAAACACGCGTAGATGGTCTGTTCTTTGTCTGATGTACCCGACAGCACTAGTACCAAAGCGTCAGATTGCCGTTAGTTTGTTCGTTTGGCTATTCGTAGGTGGAATCCTGTTAGGCCACGAGCTTTCCTGAGCGTGGGGTGCAGCATTGTGTATGCATCTGGTATATCAGCTCGGCTCGATATCCAAGCTTGTCTGATCGGCGAGTCAAGGGCAGCGGCGGACTCGAACCGCGCTTATGTTGCGCGAAGGTCAGTGGTGATTGATGCGAGGCGTGATCCGTAGTTGGATGCAGATTTCATACATGGTCGATTGCCGCGTGCATGGGTGTCTATGACTGTCAATGTTGCTGCACCGTCGCAATGGCATGACAATTGTAGCGAGAGAGAGAGAGAGAGAGAGAGAGAGAGCGCGTGTGACGAGTGAGTCATCGGATGGCGAAAGGAAGAAGAAAAAGAGAAGCAGAAGAAAGAAAGTCAATGTTGTGAGGGGCAACAAGCGAGTCTACCATCAGGGCGCTGAGCTGAGCAAGGCTCCGAGTGACTCGTCTATCAAAGACGACAGCTGTGAGATTTGAACTCACGCAGGTTACCCCAATGGATTTCAAGTCCATCGCCTTAACCACTCGGCCAAGCTGTCGCGCATTCATTCACGCGTGTCACTCGTTTCCACCCCCTCAGACCCTCAGATCCTCACACACGCCGACCCTCGCACACGCCGACCCTCCCACCCTCCGACAACACACACACACACACACACACACACACACAAATGTATATACACATACACTGCACGTCGTCTGTTCACGGCACGCAACAAACATCACTCACAACCTGGCGTCACCAACACCATGCACACGTACTGATAACTTTCACAATCACACCGGACGGACGCGTCGTCGCTCCAACCAACCACACAAATGGTATTCATGCTGTGACCACGAGAGATGAATGTGCGGTTGTATCACCCATTGCCACCATTGGTTCATCACCTCTAGAGGCAAACGCCGTGTCCCCTCACGGGAACACAAACAAACACACATAGTCTTACCATTTCATCTACCGTGTTCCTGCTTGGTGACCTAGCAAACACTAGACGCGCACACCCATACACACACATTCACAAATACATACATACATACATACATACATAGAACATCATGACGTCCATTGTCGATTCTTTTTCTCCTCGATACAGACTGACGCAATTTCTCACTGGCTGACGAACCGACAGACTGGTCGATTCGCTCACTCACGGCGACGGGCTGTTGGCGTTACTGCATGTACTGTATCTACTTGTGCATTTGCAGGCTTGCTTGGTTTTTGGACCATGCAGTTCGCGTATGGATATGGTTTGTTTGTTTGTTTGTTTGTTTGCGTGTCTGTCTGTCTGCCTCTGCCTGTTTGTCATTGCCTGAGTGGTACTCGATCTCTCTGGCTCTTGATGCGAGCACGGAAACACGCGTAGATGGTCTGTTCTTTGTCTGATGTACCCGACAGCACTAGTACCAAAGCGTCAGATTGCCGTTAGTTTGTTCGTTTGGCTATTCGTAGGTGGAATCCTGTTAGGCCACGAGCTTTCCTGAGCGTGGGGTGCAGCATTGTGTATGCATCTGGTATATCAGCTCGGCTCGATATCCAAGCTTGTCTGATCGGCGAGTCAAGGGCAGCGGCGGACTCGAACCGCGCTTATGTTGCGCGAAGGTCAGTGGTGATTGATGCGAGGCGTGATCCGTAGTTGGATGCAGATTTCATACATGGTCGATTGCCGCGTGCATGGGTGTCTATGACTGTCAATGTTGCTGCACCGTCGCAATGGCATGACAATTGTAGCGAGAGAGAGAGAGAGAGAGAGAGAGAGAGAGAGAGCGTGTGACGAGTGAGTCATCGGATGGCGAAAGGAAGAAGAAAAAGAGAAGCAGAAGAAAGAAAGTCAATGTTGTGAGGGGCAACAAGCGAGTCTACCATCAGGGCGCTGAGCTGAGCAAGGCTCCGAGTGACTCGTCTATCAAAGACGACAGCTGTGAGATTTGAACTCACGCAGGTTACCCCAATGGATTTCAAGTCCATCGCCTTAACCACTCGGCCAAGCTGTCGCGCATTCATTCACGCGTGTCACTCGTTTCCACCCCCTCAGACCCTCAGATCCTCACACACGCCGACCCTCGCACACGCCGACCCTCCCACCCTCCGACAACACACACACACACACACACACACACAAATGTATATACACATACACTGCACGTCGTCTGTTCACGGCACGCAACAAACATCACTCACAACCTGGCGTCACCAACACCATGCACACGTACTGATAACTTTCACAATCACACCGGACGGACGCGTCGTCGCTCCAACCAACCACACAAATGGTATTCATGCTGTGACCACGAGAGATGAATGTGCGGTTGTATCACCCATTGCCACCATTGGTTCATCACCTCTAGAGGCAAACGCCGTGTCCCCTCACGGGAACACAAACAAACACACATAGTCTTACCATTTCATCTACCGTGTTCCTGCTTGGTGACCTAGCAAACACTAGACGCGCACACCCATACACACACATTCACAAATACATACATACATACATACATACATAGAACATCATGACGTCCATTGTCGATTCTTTTTCTCCTCGATACAGACTGACGCAATTTCTCACTGGCTGACGAACCGACAGACTGGTCGATTCGCTCACTCACGGCGACGGGCTGTTGGCGTTACTGCATGTACTGTATCTACTTGTGCATTTGCAGGCTTGCTTGGTTTTTGGACCATGCAGTTCGCGTATGGATATGGTTTGTTTGTTTGTTTGTTTGTTTGCGTGTCTGTCTGTCTGCCTCTGCCTGTTTGTCATTGCCTGAGTGGTACTCGATCTCTCTGGCTCTTGATGCGAGCACGGAAACACGCGTAGATGGTCTGTTCTTTGTCTGATGTACCCGACAGCACTAGTACCAAAGCGTCAGATTGCCGTTAGTTTGTTCGTTTGGCTATTCGTAGGTGGAATCCTGTTAGGCCACGAGCTTTCCTGAGCGTGGGGTGCAGCATTGTGTATGCATCTGGTATATCAGCTCGGCTCGATATCCAAGCTTGTCTGATCGGCGAGTCAAGGGCAGCGGCGGACTCGAACCGCGCTTATGTTGCGCGAAGGTCAGTGGTGATTGATGCGAGGCGTGATCCGTAGTTGGATGCAGATTTCATACATGGTCGATTGCCGCGTGCATGGGTGTCTATGACTGTCAATGTTGCTGCACCGTCGCAATGGCATGACAATTGTAGCGAGAGAGAGAGAGAGAGAGAGAGAGAGAGAGAGAGAGCGTGTGACGAGTGAGTCATCGGATGGCGAAAGGAAGAAGAAAAAGAGAAGCAGAAGAAAGAAAGTCAATGTTGTGAGGGGCAACAAGCGAGTCTACCATCAGGGCGCTGAGCTGAGCAAGGCTCCGAGTGACTCGTCTATCAAAGACGACAGCTGTGAGATTTGAACTCACGCAGGTTACCCCAATGGATTTCAAGTCCATCGCCTTAACCACTCGGCCAAGCTGTCGCGCATTCATTCACGCGTGTCACTCGTTTCCACCCCCTCAGACCCTCAGATCCTCACACACGCCGACCCTCGCACACGCCGACCCTCCCACCCTCCGACAACACACACACACACACACACACACACACACAGTATATACACATACACTGCACGTCGTCTGTTCACGGCACGCAACAAACATCACTCACAACCTGGCGTCACCAACACCATGCACACGTACTGATAACTTTCACAATCACACCGGACGGACGCGTCGTCGCTCCAACCAACCACACAAATGGTATTCATGCTGTGACCACGAGAGATGAATGTGCGGTTGTATCACCCATTGCCACCATTGGTTCATCACCTCTAGAGGCAAACGCCGTGTCCCCTCACGGGAACACAAACAAACACACATAGTCTTACCATTTCATCTACCGTGTTCCTGCTTGGTGACCTAGCAAACACTAGACGCGCACACCCATACACACACATTCACAAATACATACATACATACATACATACATAGAACATCATGACGTCCATTGTCGATTCTTTTTCTCCTCGATACAGACTGACGCAATTTCTCACTGGCTGACGAACCGACAGACTGGTCGATTCGCTCACTCACGGCGACGGGCTGTTGGCGTTACTGCATGTACTGTATCTACTTGTGCATTTGCAGGCTTGCTTGGTTTTTGGACCATGCAGTTCGCGTATGGATATGGTTTGTTTGTTTGTTTGTTTGTTTGCGTGTCTGTCTGTCTGCCTCTGCCTGTTTGTCATTGCCTGAGTGGTACTCGATCTCTCTGGCTCTTGATGCGAGCACGGAAACACGCGTAGATGGTCTGTTCTTTGTCTGATGTACCCGACAGCACTAGTACCAAAGCGTCAGATTGCCGTTAGTTTGTTCGTTTGGCTATTCGTAGGTGGAATCCTGTTAGGCCACGAGCTTTCCTGAGCGTGGGGTGCAGCATTGTGTATGCATCTGGTATATCAGCTCGGCTCGATATCCAAGCTTGTCTGATCGGCGAGTCAAGGGCAGCGGCGGACTCGAACCGCGCTTATGTTGCGCGAAGGTCAGTGGTGATTGATGCGAGGCGTGATCCGTAGTTGGATGCAGATTTCATACATGGTCGATTGCCGCGTGCATGGGTGTCTATGACTGTCAATGTTGCTGCACCGTCGCAATGGCATGACAATTGTAGCGAGAGAGAGAGAGAAGAGAGAGAGAGAGAGAGAGCGTGTGACGAGTGAGTCATCGGATGGCGAAAGGAAGAAGAAAAAGAGAAGCAGAAGAAAGAAAGTCAATGTTGTGAGGGGCAACAAGCGAGTCTACCATCAGGGCGCTGAGCTGAGCAAGGCTCCGAGTGACTCGTCTATCAAAGACGACAGCTGTGAGATTTGAACTCACGCAGGTTACCCCAATGGATTTCAAGTCCATCGCCTTAACCACTCGGCCAAGCTGTCGCGCATTCATTCACGCGTGTCACTCGTTTCCACCCCCTCAGACCCTCAGATCCTCACACACGCCGACCCTCGCACACGCCGACCCTCCCACCCTCCGACAACACACACACACACACACACACACACACACATGTATATACACATACACTGCACGTCGTCTGTTCACGGCACGCAACAAACATCACTCACAACCTGGCGTCACCAACACCATGCACACGTACTGATAACTTTCACAATCACACCGGACGGACGCGTCGTCGCTCCAACCAACCACACAAATGGTATTCATGCTGTGACCACGAGAGATGAATGTGCGGTTGTATCACCCATTGCCACCATTGGTTCATCACCTCTAGAGGCAAACGCCGTGTCCCCTCACGGGAACACAAACAAACACACATAGTCTTACCATTTCATCTACCGTGTTCCTGCTTGGTGACCTAGCAAACACTAGACGCGCACACCCATACACACATTCACAAATACATACATACATACATACATACATACATAGAACATCATGACGTCCATTGTCGATTCTTTTTCTCCTCGATACAGACTGACGCAATTTCTCACTGGCTGACGAACCGACAGACTGGTCGATTCGCTCACTCACGGCGACGGGCTGTTGGCGTTACTGCATGTACTGTATCTACTTGTGCATTTGCAGGCTTGCTTGGTTTTTGGACCATGCAGTTCGCGTATGGATATGGTTTGTTTGTTTGTTTGTTTGTTTGCGTGTCTGTCTGTCTGCCTCTGCCTGTTTGTCATTGCCTGAGTGGTACTCGATCTCTCTGGCTCTTGATGCGAGCACGGAAACACGCGTAGATGGTCTGTTCTTTGTCTGATGTACCCGACAGCACTAGTACCAAAGCGTCAGATTGCCGTTAGTTTGTTCGTTTGGCTATTCGTAGGTGGAATCCTGTTAGGCCACGAGCTTTCCTGAGCGTGGGGTGCAGCATTGTGTATGCATCTGGTATATCAGCTCGGCTCGATATCCAAGCTTGTCTGATCGGCGAGTCAAGGGCAGCGGCGGACTCGAACCGCGCTTATGTTGCGCGAAGGTCAGTGGTGATTGATGCGAGGCGTGATCCGTAGTTGGATGCAGATTTCATACATGGTCGATTGCCGCGTGCATGGGTGTCTATGACTGTCAATGTTGCTGCACCGTCGCAATGGCATGACAATTGTAGCGAGAGAGAGAGAGAGAGAGAGAGAGAGAGAGAGCGTGTGACGAGTGAGTCATCGGATGGCGAAAGGAAGAAGAAAAAGAGAAGCAGAAGAAAGAAAGTCAATGTTGTGAGGGGCAACAAGCGAGTCTACCATCAGGGCGCTGAGCTGAGCAAGGCTCCGAGTGACTCGTCTATCAAAGACGACAGCTGTGAGATTTGAACTCACGCAGGTTACCCCAATGGATTTCAAGTCCATCGCCTTAACCACTCGGCCAAGCTGTCGCGCATTCATTCACGCGTGTCACTCGTTTCCACCCCCTCAGACCCTCAGATCCTCACACACGCCGACCCTCGCACACGCCGACCCTCCCACCCTCCGACAACACACACACACACACACACACACACACACACACACAAATGTATATACACATACACTGCACGTCGTCTGTTCACGGCACGCAACAAACATCACTCACAACCTGGCGTCACCAACACCATGCACACGTACTGATAACTTTCACAATCACACCGGACGGACGCGTCGTCGCTCCAACCAACCACACAAATGGTATTCATGCTGTGACCACGAGAGATGAATGTGCGGTTGTATCACCCATTGCCACCATTGGTTCATCACCTCTAGAGGCAAACGCCGTGTCCCCTCACGGGAACACAAACAAACACACATAGTCTTACCATTTCATCTACCGTGTTCCTGCTTGGTGACCTAGCAAACACTAGACGCGCACACCCATACACACATTCACAAATACATACATACATACATACATACATACATACATACATACATACATACATACATACATACACATACATACATACATACATACATACATACATGACGTCCATTGTCGATTCTTTTTCTCCTCGATACAGACTGACGCAATTTCTCACTGGCTGACGAACCGACAGACTGGTCGATTCGCTCACTCACGGCGACGGGCTGTTGGCGTTACTGCATGTACTGTATCTACTTGTGCATTTGCAGGCTTGCTTGGTTTTTGGACCATGCAGTTCGCGTATGGATATGGTTTGTTTGTTTGTTTGTTTGTTTGCGTGTCTGTCTGTCTGCCTCTGCCTGTTTGTCATTGCCTGAGTGGTACTCGATCTCTCTGGCTCTTGATGCGAGCACGGAAACACGCGTAGATGGTCTGTTCTTTGTCTGATGTACCCGACAGCACTAGTACCAAAGCGTCAGATTGCCGTTAGTTTGTTCGTTTGGCTATTCGTAGGTGGAATCCTGTTAGGCCACGAGCTTTCCTGAGCGTGGGGTGCAGCATTGTGTATGCATCTGGTATATCAGCTCGGCTCGATATCCAAGCTTGTCTGATCGGCGAGTCAAGGGCAGCGGCGGACTCGAACCGCGCTTATGTTGCGCGAAGGTCAGTGGTGATTGATGCGAGGCGTGATCCGTAGTTGGATGCAGATTTCATACATGGTCGATTGCCGCGTGCATGGGTGTCTATGACTGTCAATGTTGCTGCACCGTCGCAATGGCATGACAATTGTAGCGAGAGAGAGAGAGAGAGAGAGAGAGAGAGAGAGAGCGTGTGACGAGTGAGTCATCGGATGGCGAAAGGAAGAAGAAAAAGAGAAGCAGAAGAAAGAAAGTCAATGTTGTGAGGGGCAACAAGCGAGTCTACCATCAGGGCGCTGAGCTGAGCAAGGCTCCGAGTGACTCGTCTATCAAAGACGACAGCTGTGAGATTTGAACTCACGCAGGTTACCCCAATGGATTTCAAGTCCATCGCCTTAACCACTCGGCCAAGCTGTCGCGCATTCATTCACGCGTGTCACTCGTTTCCACCCCCTCAGACCCTCAGATCCTCACACACGCCGACCCTCGCACACGCCGACCCTCCCACCCTCCGACAACACACACACACACACACACACACACACAAATGTATATACACATACACTGCACGTCGTCTGTTCACGGCACGCAACAAACATCACTCACAACCTGGCGTCACCAACACCATGCACACGTACTGATAACTTTCACAATCACACCGGACGGACGCGTCGTCGCTCCAACCAACCACACAAATGGTATTCATGCTGTGACCACGAGAGATGAATGTGCGGTTGTATCACCCATTGCCACCATTGGTTCATCACCTCTAGAGGCAAACGCCGTGTCCCCTCACGGGAACACAAACAAACACACATAGTCTTACCATTTCATCTACCGTGTTCCTGCTTGGTGACCTAGCAAACACTAGACGCGCACACCCATACACACACATTCACAAATACATACATACATACATACATACATACATACATACATACATACATACATACATAGAACATCATGACGTCCATTGTCGATTCTTTTTCTCCTCGATACAGACTGACGCAATTTCTCACTGGCTGACGAACCGACAGACTGGTCGATTCGCTCACTCACGGCGACGGGCTGTTGGCGTTACTGCATGTACTGTATCTACTTGTGCATTTGCAGGCTTGCTTGGTTTTTGGACCATGCAGTTCGCGTATGGATATGGTTTGTTTGTTTGTTTGTTTGTTTGCGTGTCTGTCTGTCTGCCTCTGCCTGTTTGTCATTGCCTGAGTGGTACTCGATCTCTCTGGCTCTTGATGCGAGCACGGAAACACGCGTAGATGGTCTGTTCTTTGTCTGATGTACCCGACAGCACTAGTACCAAAGCGTCAGATTGCCGTTAGTTTGTTCGTTTGGCTATTCGTAGGTGGAATCCTGTTAGGCCACGAGCTTTCCTGAGCGTGGGGTGCAGCATTGTGTATGCATCTGGTATATCAGCTCGGCTCGATATCCAAGCTTGTCTGATCGGCGAGTCAAGGGCAGCGGCGGACTCGAACCGCGCTTATGTTGCGCGAAGGTCAGTGGTGATTGATGCGAGGCGTGATCCGTAGTTGGATGCAGATTTCATACATGGTCGATTGCCGCGTGCATGGGTGTCTATGACTGTCAATGTTGCTGCACCGTCGCAATGGCATGACAATTGTAGCGAGAGAGAGAGAGAGAGAGAGAGAGAGAGAGAGAGAGAGCGTGTGACGAGTGAGTCATCGGATGGCGAAAGGAAGAAGAAAAAGAGAAGCAGAAGAAAGAAAGTCAATGTTGTGAGGGGCAACAAGCGAGTCTACCATCAGGGCGCTGAGCTGAGCAAGGCTCCGAGTGACTCGTCTATCAAAGACGACAGCTGTGAGATTTGAACTCACGCAGGTTACCCCAATGGATTTCAAGTCCATCGCCTTAACCACTCGGCCAAGCTGTCGCGCATTCATTCACGCGTGTCACTCGTTTCCACCCCCTCAGACCCTCAGATCCTCACACACGCCGACCCTCGCACACGCCGACCCTCCCACCCTCCGACAACACACACACACACACACACACACACAAATGTATATACACATACACTGCACGTCGTCTGTTCACGGCACGCAACAAACATCACTCACAACCTGGCGTCACCAACACCATGCACACGTACTGATAACTTTCACAATCACACCGGACGGACGCGTCGTCGCTCCAACCAACCACACAAATGGTATTCATGCTGTGACCACGAGAGATGAATGTGCGGTTGTATCACCCATTGCCACCATTGGTTCATCACCTCTAGAGGCAAACGCCGTGTCCCCTCACGGGAACACAAACAAACACACATAGTCTTACCATTTCATCTACCGTGTTCCTGCTTGGTGACCTAGCAAACACTAGACGCGCACACCCATACACACACATTCACATACATACATACATACATACATATACATACATACATAGAACATCATGACGTCCATTGTCGATTCTTTTTCTCCTCGATACAGACTGACGCAATTTCTCACTGGCTGACGAACCGACAGACTGGTCGATTCGCTCACTCACGGCGACGGGCTGTTGGCGTTACTGCATGTACTGTATCTACTTGTGCATTTGCAGGCTTGCTTGGTTTTTGGACCATGCAGTTCGCGTATGGATATGGTTTGTTTGTTTGTTTGTTTGTTTGCGTGTCTGTCTGTCTGCCTCTGCCTGTTTGTCATTGCCTGAGTGGTACTCGATCTCTCTGGCTCTTGATGCGAGCACGGAAACACGCGTAGATGGTCTGTTCTTTGTCTGATGTACCCGACAGCACTAGTACCAAAGCGTCAGATTGCCGTTAGTTTGTTCGTTTGGCTATTCGTAGGTGGAATCCTGTTAGGCCACGAGCTTTCCTGAGCGTGGGGTGCAGCATTGTGTATGCATCTGGTATATCAGCTCGGCTCGATATCCAAGCTTGTCTGATCGGCGAGTCAAGGGCAGCGGCGGACTCGAACCGCGCTTATGTTGCGCGAAGGTCAGTGGTGATTGATGCGAGGCGTGATCCGTAGTTGGATGCAGATTTCATACATGGTCGATTGCCGCGTGCATGGGTGTCTATGACTGTCAATGTTGCTGCACCGTCGCAATGGCATGACAATTGTAGCGAGAGAGAGAGAGAGAGAGAGAGAGAGAGAGAGAGAGCGTGTGACGAGTGAGTCATCGGATGGCGAAAGGAAGAAGAAAAAGAGAAGCAGAAGAAAGAAAGTCAATGTTGTGAGGGGCAACAAGCGAGTCTACCATCAGGGCGCTGAGCTGAGCAAGGCTCCGAGTGACTCGTCTATCAAAGACGACAGCTGTGAGATTTGAACTCACGCAGGTTACCCCAATGGATTTCAAGTCCATCGCCTTAACCACTCGGCCAAGCTGTCGCGCATTCATTCACGCGTGTCACTCGTTTCCACCCCCTCAGACCCTCAGATCCTCACACACGCCGACCCTCGCACACGCCGACCCTCCCACCCTCCGACAACACACACACACACACAAATGTATATACACATACACTGCACGTCGTCTGTTCACGGCACGCAACAAACATCACTCACAACCTGGCGTCACCAACACCATGCACACGTACTGATAACTTTCACAATCACACCGGACGGACGCGTCGTCGCTCCAACCAACCACACAAATGGTATTCATGCTGTGACCACGAGAGATGAATGTGCGGTTGTATCACCCATTGCCACCATTGGTTCATCACCTCTAGAGGCAAACGCCGTGTCCCCTCACGGGAACACAAACAAACACACATAGTCTTACCATTTCATCTACCGTGTTCCTGCTTGGTGACCTAGCAAACACTAGACGCGCACACCCATACACACACATTCACAAATACATACATACATACATACATACATACATACATACATACATAGAACATCATGACGTCCATTGTCGATTGTTTTTCTCCTCGATGCAGACTGACGCAATTTCTCACTGGCTGACGGACCGACAGACTGGTCGATTCGCTCACTCACGGCGACGGGCTGTTGGCGTTACTGCATGTACTGTATCTACTTGGTGCATTTGCAGGCTTGCTTGGTTTTTGGACCATGCAGTTCGCGTATGGATATGGTTTGTTTGTTTGTTTGTTTGTTTGCGTGTCTGTCTGTCTGCCTCTGCCTGTTTGTCATTGCCTGAGTGGTACTCGATCTCTCTGGCTCTTGATGCGAGCACGGAAACACGCGTAGATGGTCTGTTCTTTGTCTGATGTACCCGACAGCACTAGTACCAAAGCGTCAGATTGCCGTTAGTTTGTTCGTTTGGCTATTCGTAGGTGGAATCCTGTTAGGCCACGAGCTTTCCTGAGCGTGGGGTGCAGCATTGTGTATGCATCTGGTATATCAGCTCGGCTCGATATCCAAGCTTGTCTGATCGGCGAGTCAAGGGCAGCGGCGGACTCGAACCGCGCTTATGTTGCGCGAAGGTCAGTGGTGATTGATGCGAGGCGTGATCCGTAGTTGGATGCAGATTTCATACATGGTCGATTGCCGCGTGCATGGGTGTCTATGACTGTCAATGTTGCTGCACCGTCGCAATGGCATGACAATTGTAGCGAGAGAGAGAGAGAGAGAGAGAGAGAGAGAGAGAGAGAGAGCGTGTGACGAGTGAGTCATCGGATGGCGAAAGGAAGAAGAAAAAGA